>OX328123.1:74490066-74675066 GCA_946811695.1 Gonocerus acuteangulatus | reverse complement strand
TCTAAGGACCAGGCCTGCCTTAAGAAGTGGGGAGTTGAATGAAATGTTATTTTATGTTCAATTGTAAAACTTCATGAATTTAACTTCTTTCTACATTTTGAATTTAATAAACAAGGGAAATAAAAAACAAAAATCTGATTAGGCAAAGTTGTTCTAAATTTTATTGACTTTCATTTTTTTTAAAAATGCATAGAAACCAGTTAAGATTTAGATGCTGTAGCCTTTTTTTGAAACACGAAATGTCGTTTGCCCCCACTCTGCGTCGGGTGGCACAATAAGCCTCACAATCCACCGTGCGGCCATTCCTAGAGTAATCGTATTAATTAAATCGAATCTATGTGTATGCATACACACACACACACACACACACATATATATATATATATATATATATATATATACATATCAGTATGGTTTCATTACAGCTTTCAAAGTACATGTGTCAATCTTGAACAAGAAAGCAGCAAATACATCCCACCTAGATAGAATAGCCATCTCATTTCCAGTTAAGGCATTCAAATCGATAAGTATTCCCTACTTCATCGGAATATATTTCCCCATAATAATGTGTTTTGAGGAGAGCTAGCACAGAGCTGCGAGTACATCATTCTTCGTCAATTGCCATGCCAGGGTATTATTCCGAGTGGATGAGCTTCCAAACCAAGGGCAGATGCATGTATTTTATCTATACCTCCACGCCCCCCCCATCCCAAAATCAATATCTGAAAATCATTTAACCCTTTTACTGTTTGCCCATGCAGAAATATTTGGGCTAGCTTACATACATCGTCCATCCAGGGGCCAAATTGCTTTTTGATTTTCAATCGCAATTCGCGCCTCATCCGACAAAGCCCTCCCACGACTTTATTTATAAACAGACAATTCAATTTCGTAACTAAAAACCAATTTGATTAAACCAATATTTTATCGTTTATCTCTGAAGACAGGTAATCTTTTGTAGAATCGATTTATTCATTTTTATATTAATTTAACTATTCAAATCAATGGTGGCGGTAAATGACTAAAAATAAAAGCCCTAAATAAATAATCCATTAATAAAATTAACATTAAAAGCAATAATGAAAAGTAACTGGAGCAGACCTTTAAAAGCAACTAAATAATAGTATAAACCCTAGTGCTATAGAATATTTTAAAAGTAACATATTTTGAACGATTATTTTTCAAACTCACACTAAAAATAGAACTAGATAATTAAAGAGTTCATATTTCTTACTAATGATATAGCTTTCTTATCCGGTGGAAAATTGAATAAGAGTAATTCTTCATCGTCTCCCGGCTTCTTTCTCCAGCGGGGCTCGTTGTTCGGCCGTTATATTTCGCCCAAATCCTATTGGGCTTCATCAGACGTGTTCCTTCTTCTTTGGGGTGTGCAGGAGCTAGCAATAGGATTTGGGCGAAAAATAACGGCCGAACAACGAGCACCGCTGGAGAAAGAAGCCGGGAGACGATGAAGACGATGCCCCAGCGAAGGAGCCTGAAGGAGAATAGGAGTAATTATTTAATTTAGTGAAAATTAATTCACGATTTAATTAATTTATATTTATTTTTTTCTCTACCTCTTAAAGTAACAATAAAACTAAAATTTATCATAGGAGGATCGAACATATACACACATATGAGTGTTTTTATCCAATCAAGTTAATAAAACTTAATTTTTGCTTTATTTTTTACAGCGTATTGTCCAGGTTATTAATACTGGGATATCTATAGTTTGCCACCGGTCCTAAACAACCATGGTAGCAGGGAACCAATAGGTCCTGAAATGAAACAAAACTCAACCTCCTGAGACGGTTATCGAACCTCCAGTATAAGAATCCAAGGTGTTAGCCATTGGATCAAGGGGACATCTGCTTATATAGTTCAATTGAATGTATGCCGCTCTTATGAAGGAACATTATCATTTAATGAATTTATAAACAGAAAAACTATTGACAGCCTTTTTCAAGGAATTTTCTTCTTACACAGTAAACAATAAAAGTCCGTCACGAAGGAGCTGCATAACTAAGCACTTTACTCAGAATTGGGCAGGGTCGAGTGCATTGCTGAATAATTGGCTTAAAATAACCTATACATGTAGGTAAATAAAATAAAAACATAAATTGTTCTGCTCTTTTGCTTTTATGAGCTGTTTCAATTATTGATTTTGTAATTAATTTCCTTCCAGAGTTTTGTGTATGCGTGGTACTACTACACTACGTAATAAATATACAAAGCTTCACATATTCATCTATTGATATTGATGAATTTCGCGAACCTACGCTACCTAACATAGTACAAAGTAACACCCCCCCCCCCTTCCAATACACCGATTTAGTTCATTTTCACAACAATTCTTTCTTGTTAGATAGCCAGGATGTTTACAGAGTTTCGTAACAATACAACAGAAATAACGACCGGTATTAGGAAATTAGTAATTTCTGTCCGGAGTAAACACCCCCCTTCTAGTCAACCGATTTAATTTATTTTTACAACAAATTTTTCTCTTCAGTTGACCACAACAAATACCGAGTTTCGTTGAAATATAACAAAAACAATTGCTGGTATTGAAAAATAACTACTTTGGCTCCGGAGTAAACCCTCCCTCCGGATGGACCGCTTTTGTTGGTTAACGAACTCGTTCAATCCTTTGATGGGGGAATACTAAATACCAAGTTTCGTGGCGAAAAAACAAACACTCTGGCCTGTATCGTGTTAATGGGACACATATATAACTATATAAGTACGTTGCGCAGGAGCTGCATAACTAAGCAGTTTCCTCAGAATTTGCGTAGTGTAGACTGCATTACTGAATAATTTGGTGTAAATAACCTATATAGATAAATAAAATAAATAAAAACATAAAACGTTCTACTCTTTTACATTTTTTATGAGCAGCTGTTTCAATTATTAATTTTCTAATTAATTTCGTTTCAGAGTTTTGTGTATGCGGGGTACTACACTACGTACTAAATACACAAAGCTTCGCATTTTGATCTATTGATCTTGATGAGTTTCGCGAAGCTACTTTTGGCGGAAGAATTCAATTAAAACATGGTACAAAGTAACACCTCCCCCCCTTCTGATAGGCCGATTTAGTTCATTTTCATATTATTTATTTCTTATTAGATACCCAGGACGTATAAAGAGTTTCGTTACAAAACAACAGAAATTACGACCGGTATAAGGAAATGAGTAATTTCTGTCCGGAGTAAACCCTCCTTTCTAGTCAACCGATTTAGTTTATTTTTATAACAAATTTTTCTCTTCAGTTGACCACAACGAATACCGAGGTTCATTAAAATATAAAAAATATTAGGACTGGTATTGGCAAATAACTAATTTGGCTCCGGAGTAAACCCCCCTCCCTTCCACATGGACTGATTTTGTTGGTTAACCCTTTGATGCAGATTTTTTCTTTTCTCATAAAAAAATCTGAGAGGTAGAAATAGGCCTCAGGATAACGGGAAAAATACGGAAAAAAATTCATCGAGTTTTTTTTTTTTTTTTTTTCGAGAAATTTATGAAAAACTGAAAGATGCATGTAGGCATCATTGTGCATTTGGGGAGGAATGTGTTTGTGAATGAACATGTATACATATGTATATTTACATTTATTGGAACATATAAACAATTTATGAGTTGAAGTTAAAAAGAACTCTCTTCTCTTTTCATCAAAATCTCAAATGGTAATCCTTGAAACATGATTGGCCTCTAGTTAAACACAAATAAAGATCACATTTATCACCGTAACCACAAGTTTGGTTCTTGCAGTTTTCTATCCAGCATCTCATTTTGTGAGATACATCAGGCAGTACATCCTCAATCAAATCATTCAAATCTGAGAAGGGGCCATTCAAATCGTCGCCATTTACCTCTAAAACATTGGCTGAAAATACGCGAAGGTTCAGAAAGAACATTTTCGTCGACATCTTAATCATCCTCACTATCATCTGGTGCTGTGATTATATGAAAAATCCGTTTCTCCTCTCCCCATTATCGATCAGATAATGGGATCCATCGCTCGGACCTCATTACCAGATGCATGATGGTGCCCACAGGAAACAAATGAACGACCACAAAAATTGGCACAAAAAAATAAAACTTCAATAAAAAAAACTTTCACTTCGTAAAATACACCACTAGTACTAAGGAGAACGATTTTTTTTTAGGTCAGAATAGGCGTTTTTAATAGTATTGTGGCCTTGCGAAACGGGTCCCCTCGGAGTGAGAAACGAGACTCCTGGTTTTGTCAACATTAACTTGTTTATTCTTTCTTGGGAACAAAGTACAAAGTTCAAAATCTTCCAGTCCCTTTGACACTTGTTGATGCTTACAGGAAACGAAATATAATTTGAAAAAAAAATCGACATAGTGCTCTGGGAGTGTAAAATACAATATGATGCCTGCAGGCATCACGATGCAACAAAGGGTTAACGAACTCTTTCAATCGTTTGATGAAAGGATACTACATTCCAAGTTTCATGGGGAAAAAAACTCTGGCCTGTATCGCGTCAACGGACACATATATAACTATATATATATATATATATATATATATATATATATATATATATATATATATATAAATTTGAACGGGGGTCATTTTCGGTGTCTACTAGGTAAGATCGATAAAGATTCGAAGAAATTTTTCAAAAAATTCCGTCATGAGTGCAACCTCAATAGCTGTATGAGTAATAAATATAAATTAATTTGAAAGATTTGGCAAACCTCGAGTTGCTAAAATATTCAACTGCTATCAGAATATTGATATTCTAATCATCGTAACGCTACAAATAACGTTTAAACATAAATGTAAAGTTGTCACAAATAATAGTCGATATTGTAAAATTTAAGAAGGCCTCTCCGTGGTCTAGTGGCTAACGCATTAGTATCCCATGCGGGAGGTGGTGGGTTTGACGGCAAAAATTGTCTCATCTCACGGCTCGTGGAGAAAATTCCTCGCTGCACCAGGGTGTCGGCGCTAATGGCCGAGATGTCGATGCCCCGAAAAAAAAATTAAGGCAATATTTAGGGTTGATTACAAAGATGTTACATTATTATTATTATAGATATATTTTTATTAGAAGTAATAGGAGATTAAGGTAAGGGTTCAATTACAAATCATAGTGGGCGGGAACTAGAAAACTTTGAGGTACCTACTAAATAACCTTAAAATACTAAATTTTGATTTAGGAGAGACCAACCTATGGAGAGAACTCTGTAAATTTAACATAAACTCTATTTTGGTCTGAGTTCAAATGCGACTTCGAATAACTCGCAGCTTCCGTCGTAAAATATTCAATAAGAATTGTAAATCATGACGTATACGGCTGAATAAAGGAAGAAATGTATAAACATACATATGAATGCTAGAAAGAAAATAATAAAATTCAGATTTCCATCGAAAAAATAAATCACAGGAAAGCATCTGATGGCTTATACATAGGCCGGAAGTTATTATCAGTCAAAGTAGAATAAATTGTGTAAGAAAAAAAAAAATACAGAAAAGCAGAATATACCATTTGCCTGGGAATGATGAGAAAGGTGTGGCGGAATATGGTCAGCCATCAGTTGGGCGTGTTTGTTTTCATTTACGCGAATAAGTAAATTGGAGAATTCATGATAGCAAAAATCATTCATACCATAATACTATAACGGCATCAAAGTATTTGGTGGGGTCGGGGAAAAATAGTGGCAAGCAACATTTTTAACAAAACCTAATTGGCGCTGCTTTTGTTGGATATTATGTGAGAGTATCAGTAGAAAGGGTTAAGGGCAACAAGATAAAGTAGCATACAAAGCTTGTAGTCATATTTCAGCAGCATTTGCATCATAGGTTGATACAGTCAGTCAGTTTACAGTTAAGTTTTGTTAAAAATGTTGCTTGGCAGTATTTTAGTCTGAACCCTTCATTTAACAAACATTTATAGAAAAATAACATAAAATTATTATTAAATCGCAAAATTGTCATTAGGGCGTAGATGTAGCGGGAGCTACCTGCGTCTCCAAATAATCGCGCCTGTTGCCCGTACCTCTTAGTACCAGACTGAGGAGTAAGGCTTCGTTGTGCTTTGGAAAAAGCCGGTAGGCCTTGCTTCTCCAGTTCTCGGGATAATCGCACGTTGTGTAGTTTTTTAGTTGTTTGCTGTGGTAAAACAAATTGTGAATGATACTGTGCGGCGAGAAATGTATTATTTTTAGGGCATGCCCAAGCAATTCTCATCGATGGCCATTAGTTTGTAGGTAATATTTAATGAGTGCACTCGACGTATTTTTTGATAAGCAAGTAAAGCATTTTATTTATTTATTTATTATTTTATTCTGAGAATGCTCCTTTATTATTTTTGCTTGGCATGTTATCTTTTATATATTTAATTTGAAGTAAAAGAATTTATTTTTAAAAACCTGGTATTTATTGAGTGATTGTTACCTCTCTCTCTGGTAACTGTTATCCAGGAACAGGTACCTGTGATAACTGTTACTATATTGATACTCAGGTAACGTAGATATTTCAAATTTTAAATTAAAAAAAAATCAAATTTCCAGTATAAGGAGAGCATGGAGCATGATGAGGGGAGGGGGTGGAAAGAGAGAGAGAAATGTCTATTTCTTGCATAGATAATGATGAAAATTACAATAATTTAGTTTCTTTTTCTAAATAAAATTAATTATTGGAAAAATATAAAGTATGTTCAAAATAAATAAACCTATTAGAGAGATATTTGACTGATTGTAATAAATACATAAATAGATTTATTAATGCAGTTAATAAGTTAAGTATTAGGACTCCATTTAATGTGTAGGCGGGCCAGGACAACTACATGCACAACTTCTCGTCGGATACAACAATATTAGGAAGTTAGGGGCAAAAGCTCGTAACTTCACACTTGTAGGCCGATTATCAGGTCAATGACTTATTGCTCTTTAATAGTAATGGAAAGATTTAGGTATGGGCCCAAAATGGATGACCAAAAATTTTGGCCGCTATCTGGTTATCAGGTTCACATACATTCATACTTATAATATTATATAAGACCCATAAAAAGTTTAAGAATTTTTTTTAACTCTTTAATTAGTGCAATCTCATTATTGATTGAAAGACAAATCAAAAATAGAAAATGTTCTGTCAGAGCATTTGTTTTTCTACCGACGTAAATTATTTAAAATAAGACTAGTCAAATTATTTAAACTTCTCATTCGGAATGTCCATTCTGCTTTTTTTTTACAAATCATCAAGTATTAACGATTTTAAATAAATGTTTTCACCATTGAGCCGAAAGGATTTAAAGTTTATTTTTGTTTCTTTTAAAATTTTACACGCTAATTTCCATGACATATTTACCCATTCGGAGTCTCCACTTGCGTTTATTCTGTCACTTGGTTAATTAGTATTTCAAGAAATTATTAAACCCTAAATGCATGAATACTTTATGTGTACTTATAAGCAAGCTTTATTGTTAGCTGAGTAACATGTGTGCGATCTATTTACACACAGCGTCGCTATAATGTATTATGCGTAAGACATACATAACTCACTAAAATAACATACTAATTTTTATATATAAAGAGTTGACGTTTGTTATTTAGTTAGTAGGATCGTTAGAGATTTAAAGAACATTTAAAAAAAAACAAACTGTTAAGCAGTAATTTGACCCACTATAATTGTCATATGCCGATGTATTATCAAACAAAAATCAGTGAAGTACGTGTTATTCTTCTTGTAAAACATACTTAAAACTTTGAAATTCGACAATGTTTACAGTTCTGCGGTTCGTCCATTATTAGGTATCTCTTTATTTTAGGCCAATGTTTATCAATATCATTATCATTATAAAAATAGTAATACGTTTCTTATTAATAATAATCAGATTCAAAAGAACAGTTAGGTAACAATGTCTACTTTTATTTCAGCATTGTACCTTCGAGACCCTTATCGTCGTGTTCTAACTTATAGCTGGTCTACCCACATTCGAGCCTTTATGACTCTAGACTCACAGCCAAGAAGACTCTTTTTAACGTTGAGGTGCCGAGTTCACTGTCATTTTAGCATTGCCTCGAAAGGTCTATGTTCAATCCGTGATACATAACCGATCATTTGAAGCTGAAGATGATCTCCCACCATCTGGCTAATGCAATCCCAAAAAATAAATAAGTTCTTTAAGGTAGTTCTTTGAAAGGGATACCTCAAGGATCCTTATTCTATCTATTTCAATGGGAAGGAAGGCTAGAAAAGGAAGAGAGTATGGTGTAGGGGATTTGGTCCCATTGGCAAGGGATAGGGGATTTGGTCCCATTGGCAAGGGATAGGGGATTTGGTCCCATTGGCTAGGGATAGGGGACAGCTGATCTGTATTCATAAGGGAAGAAAGGGCGAGGTGGCTTCATCCTCAAGGGTCCATCTTTCATTAGACCTCTTCCACCTGGAGTCTCCAATTTAGATACCTTAGCTAGGAATCATCCAGGCTCGATTCGTGATCTGCATTATCTGTGGCAGGCCTCTAGAGATTCGACACATCATCAACATATGTATATTTTTATTTATGTGGCCTCAATATGATGAATGTGTACATGAGAAGGTTTCTTTTGTCGCTGCCTTGCTAAGGAATGTGCTTTGTTAGCACAACTCTTGCGGGCGGACATTTAAATAAAAAGGAATAATGATTAATGAACGTGAAGGATGATTTGCGTCATTAAAATGACATCATTACTTCTTCAAATTTTGACGACCCCATGATCTCTTAATGACGTCGTCGACCATGACAATAGAAAACGTTTGCACGTCTATAAAAATACAATATCCGTACTGTTCCCTGATGTATCCGTGGTCCGTACACTATCAGTGATCAGGCAGAGCCAGGACACGAATCCTGACGCAACCCCGCTGGTCACTAGACAATAAAAACCTTAACCAACCGACCTCAACCTTTCGCCCGGCACGTTTCTTTCAGAACAAGTCATCGGTAGTAAGCCACGGGAAAACCATTCAACAACCATTACACAACACTTTAACAGACATTCATAAAAAATACCAAATGGCCCAAGCTCATTCAGCAAATATATTTCTTTAATATGTCGCCTTCTCGAAACGTCTTCAAAATTAGACAATAATTGAGGAACCGTCGAAAGAACCTAGCTCTTCCCTTTTACTATCATTGCTTCTTCATCTTCATAACGAATAATACGTTTTATATGGGATGTTAAAGTAATTAAAAAAAAAATGTTCCAATTCTTCAAACAAAAATTGGCGGTGTTGTGTCAGACGAACAGAAACCCACTATTTTTCACGGCCGATAGCCTCCAGGCGGCAATTTTTAATCTAGAACAAAATGCTAAAATTATTTTGAAAGAAGAAGGTTAAATAGAAAAAAAAAAATCCTACGCACTTACACACCTACACACTAGCAAATATCATTAGAAAGGTGCAGCTAAAATTTAAAGTTGATCGGGCAAAAAAAAAAAAAAAGGCAAGACGCCAGAGTAACGCCCGATTTGGAAAACAGTTTTGAGAAAACGACTTTGCAGTTTAATGATGTGAAATGTTCATATTTTTCCTATTTATTATTTTCATACTTTCTTGTATTAAGATGAAAAAAGTGGGTTTTAATTTTGAAATGTATAGAAGGAGGACAAAAAACAAAACAAAACTTAACAATTAAAAAGGGAACTGCACAGTTTGGCCTCAAGGTTTCAATTCTAGTTCGATGGACTGTTCAGTTAAATTCTGGCCTCAATGACGCCCTATACACGGAGAGGAATATCTTATGGTTTGGAGTGTGCGGTATAGGCACCCTTATGGCAGCAGGATTATGGTTTCATAGGGTCTGGAGAAAGTTAAAATATTTGGGAAAAGTATACCAACTTCCTATTCTCTAATGATGCAACAAGTGTGTTTATAATGTTGTAACGGTAATATGTTAGGATGAGTAAGCCTTGGAAGTGGGGGGGGGGTAATTTATTGGAGGGCTTTTCTTAACTCTAATACCTCTCAAAGTGCCTCTAAGGACACTGAGTACTTACGTTCTGTACTCAAAGCATATCAAGTAAACAGTGTTTAGCGCGTTTCCTCTAATCCTGCATAGGGAGGGAACCCACTTATAAGGTTGACCTCATGAAGCAAACCGGAAGTGCCGACTAGAAATTTTCTTGTTTCAGAACTCACAGACCACGAAAATAATGGTGGCTCAAATTTGTGTGAATGTGTATATATTTACGTATATATGTATACATATATACATATAAATATATATATATATATATATATATACACATATATATGTTACGTAGGGTTTTTAGACATTAATTGTGTGGGTTGTACAACAGGGGCCAGAACTACATTTCCAAAGAATGACAACAGGCAGGATGCAACGGCCTAGTCACGCTGAATACACTGGTTCCCAAAGATTAAAGTAGTTAAATAACGTCGGAAGTTGCTAGTACTTGGATGGGTGACCATATTTGTAGTGCCTTTGGTAGCAACTTTTAAATAGCTCGGTGAAATAATCCAGCAGAAAAGAAACCACGCTCAGGAGTATTAACACTATGGCTTAAAATTTATTTATTTTATTTTTATAAAATATTAGTATAGTTAATGATAGTATTATTAGAGGCATATGTTAATCTAATTCCTATCTTACGTACAACAATATCAAACATTTATAGTACAATAATAAATTACAACTTATAATTTCCAAAAAATAACTTTGTTTCGATTTTAATAAATATTGTTTATTTTGCACATTAGAAATAAATAGTCTATATTCTATATAGACTATTTATATTTATACATATACAACATTCGTCTAAATATGCACATGCTATCTCATTTCTTTCTATTTACACTCGAGCTCATCCACGAAACACCAAATGCCTCAAACATGTTATAAATTGAGATAAACATTGGTGTTTAAAAAACAACAGCAACAAAAAAGTGTTCAAGGTTTAAATTAGTTTATATTAGATCTACCATTTCTAGGAGAATATGAAATTTTAAGAAAGTCCGAAAGTATATTAAAATCAAATAGAATATTATCTACTATGGCTTAATATGTTTACATTCGTCACACTGCGATGAGTTACCTAATATTACTTGACAAAATGTATGCAAATGATAAAAATGACCCTTGTGGGAAAGTGCAAATTATACTCGTATACTAATGCATTTTAATTTTTGCTTCTAATAATCCAAGAACGTCCGACCCGCAGGAACTGCTTTATCCTAGCGCGTATCCGTGCTTATCCCTATTATCATATGTAAAGCTTCGGACAGAAACAGTTAATGTTTTGTCTTGATCATTTGTAAAAAATGTAAACACATCCAAAATGGTTAAATCACATCCAAAAGTGAAGCAAAGTAAGTCGTATCCTCAGCGGAAATTACACCATTTAATTTTTTATGTAATTACATAACAACCGTATCTGTAGAAAATGTAATAAGCTTTTGAATAGATTATTTTCAATTACTGCGATTTCCAAACCGGTTTCTAGATATATACAAAAAATATAGTTTTTTCGTGTTTCTCGGCAAAGGAAGCGGCCTTCTTAAATGTTTTTATGAGATTCCAATTTACTATACATAGATCACGAAAATAACGGTGACTCGTATTTGTTTGAGTCTATATATATATATATATATATATATATATATATATATATATATATATATATATATACACACATACATACATTTATTTATATATTTATATATATATATATATATATATATATATATATATATATATATATATATACACACATACATACATATATTTATATATTTATATATATATATATATATATATATATATATATATATATATATATATATATATATAACTTATTTAAATATGACGGAGGTTGTTTTCAGTATTTAAGAAGTTGAATCGATGAAGAAATATCTAATTTTTTTTTTCCTCAGAGTAACCCTAAGCAAACGTTTTTTTCGAATGTGCTAAAAAATTGATTTACCTACTAAAATCAGCCGTCATTAAGAGGGGCGAATCCTCTCATGCATCATAGTTTATTCGATCTATTTTGTGAACATAAGCAAAGTTCTGATGATCAATATGATAACCTGAATATCTGGATTCTCGCAGACTAAGGGGAATTTTGAAGTGTGATTATACTCTAGGGAACCCTCAGTCATTAGTACAGCGTCCAGTAATTGCTGAATTTTGTCCGGGCGTAAAACCCAACTTCAAATAGAGCGATTTTTTTCCCCTACCGAAAGTTCGGACGTGACAGTTTTTGAAAAGAAGTTAAATTATCGACCAAAACTTGCAAATTAATAATTTGAATACCAAGTAAACCCCCATCCCTAATAAATCTAATTAGTTTATTTTTCTCTTAAGATGAGCAGGAGGTGTGCAGTTAATGAAATATAACACATTTTTCGAAAGTTAGGTTCGTTATATTATTATTATTATTATTTATATGTATACAAAGTAAATCCCGTCTTGAGATTGACCGATTTTTTAGGTTACGAGAATGCTACATATATATACAGTGCTAAATACGTTACGTAGCGAAAAAATTATGATTTAGGGGAATAATCGTGTTAACAGGCAAACGTGTACATATTAAGATATTTAAAAAGTGTCAGTAGCTGAGGTAGCGGAACTTAGATAAAAATGAATATCAATGAAAATTCCCTTAAAAAATATAATAATTATATATAATTTCCTATATTTATATATATATATATATATATATATATATATATATATATATATATATATATTTATATATAGGGCGTCCAAAACTCGATTGACACCCCCTTTTTTCCACAATTTTTGAAATTTAAAAACGAAACTTGGTGGGTCTTAACGAGGTCGAATAAACTTTCGCTGGACCTAATGCACGACCCCTCAACTTTCTGCAGTTCTTCTCCAGAGACCCTAACTCTGGAATCTCCAATGGAAAGGGGTTATTTTTACGACGGATTATTGTAGAGAATTGAATTTTATGTCGATTTTATATCGGACATTTTTTCGCTAAAGCGCACCATTGAGTAACAAGTAGCCAAAAACCGATAAAACCCTTGTTTTTTGTCACTTTTCTGCCAATAACGTAGAAATTATGTCCGTAATGAAAAAAGTAGTTGATATTAACGTTGTAGAGGATTAAATTGTCTTTCCAAAAAGTACCTTTAAATGCCTAAAAAGTTAATAGGAATGGAGCAAAACGCACTTTTGTTTTTGAAGTTTTGAGAAAAGTTTATGATCAACGTGGTGTACGTTTCCGTAAAACTTAATAAACATTTCATAAACTTTTTGCTCCACCTAAAAATTAAATTCAATTACATTATAAAGGCATTAAAATAATTAATTTAAAGCAATAGAACTCACCTAATGATAAGAATTTCGTAGTAATTATTTTAGTGTTGGACGATTTTTTTTTTGTTTTTTTTTTACGGCGCTAGTTTTTTGTTTCTCCTATTTATTAAATTACGTATAATAATTCCCAAACTTTTACAATCAAACATTAAATAATATTTTATTTTTCATATAACTTAATATCAGTACTTTTTTCTTTTTTTTTTTTTTTTTTTTTTTTTTCGGCGCGTCTACTTCTAGGTCATTAGCGCCGACATCCAGGGTGCAGCGAGGAATTTTCCCAGCGAGCCTTGAGATGAGAAAATTCCTGCCGGAGGTGGGAATCGAACCCACCATCTCCCGCTTATGAATCCAGCGCGCTAGCCACTAGACCACGGGAGACCCCAATATCAGTACTGGAAAAAAATCACATGATTTCAATAATTCTTTTTGTTGAATTATTATAAATTTACGTTTTAAAGACGCCAGTCTGATCTTTTCCAAGTCTATACAGGGTTTGAATGTTCAATTTCAATGATATCAGTGCTGATATTAAGTTATATGAAAAATGAAATATTATTTTATGTTTGATTGTAAAAGCGCCGTAAAAAAAGGAAAAAAAAAAAAAAAAAGAAAAAAAAAAAAAAAAAAGAAAAAAAAAAAAAAATCGTCCTACACTCAAATAATTACTACGAAATTCCAGAGAATCGTCGTAAACAAAAAAACATATAAGGCTCACAGTTTCGAAATAGGCTTCTGGATTAACTGTTTACAGACAATTTGATGTGCAGAATCGAATGAATCTATGTTTGAAATGATATATTTTAACGGTTTTCTAGGAAAATGGACGTACCTAGAATCTTCGTTTTAATCGAATGATTCTATGTTTGAAATGATATATTTTAACGGTTTTCTAGGAAAATGGATGTACCTAGAATCTTCGTTTTAATCACATTTCACATTCAACTAAAATAAGATACATTTTCTTGTTGTTTTGAGCAGTTCTTGTTGTTATATTTCAGAAGAATAAATATCTGCAAATTATGCCACACTTTCCTCTCACAATGGATTCTTTACGAATGTATAGAGTACTTATGAAATGTAGAGTACAGTCACAGCCTTAGTTCTAGACTCATTTAACTATCTATAGAGCTATTCTCCCTACAGTAATATCCAGCAATAATATAGTCCTGTGGCCATGGAAATGACTAGATCTACTAAAGCTCTCTCAAGTCGTCCTCCATGAATCTATAGAGTACTTATGAAATGTAGAGTACAGTCACAGCCTTAGTTCTAGACTCATTAAACTATTTATAGAGCTATTCTCCCTACAGTAATATCCAGCAATAATATAGTCCTGTGGCCATGGAAATGACTAGATCTACTAAAGCTCTCTCAAGTCGTCCTCCATGAATCTATAGAGTACTTATGAAATGTAGAGTACAGTCACAGCCTCAGTTCTAGACTCATTTAACTATCTATAGAAATATTCTCCCTACAGTAATACCCAGCAATAATATAGTCCTGTGGCCATGGAAATGACTAGATCTACGAAAGCTCTCTCAAGTCGTCCTCCATGAATCTATAGAGTACTTATGAAATGTAGAGTACAGTCACAGCCTTAGTTCTAGACTCATTTAACTATCTATAGAGCTATTCTCCCTACAGTGATATCCAGCAATAATATAGTCCTGTGGCCATGGAAATGACTAGATCTACTAAAGCTCTCTCAAGTCGTCCTCCATGAATCTATAGAGTACTTATGAAATGTAGAGTACAGTCACAGCCTTAGTTCTAGACTCATTTAACTATCTATAGAGCTATTCTCCCTACAGTAATATCCAGCAATAATATAGTCCTGTGGCCATGGAAATGACTAGATCTACTAAAGCTCTCTCAAGTCGTCCTCCATGAATCTATAGAGTACTTATGAAATGTAGAGTACAGTCACAGCCTTAGTTCTAGACTCATTTAACTATCTATAGAGCTATTCTCCCTACAGTAATATCCAGCAATAATATAGTCCTGTGGCCATGGAAATGACTAGATCTACTAAAGCTCTCTCAAGTCGTCCTCCATGAATCTATAGAGTACTTATGAAATGTAGAGTACAGTCACAGCCTCAGTTCTAGACTCATTCAACTATCTATAGAGCTATTCTCCCAACAGTAATACCCAGCAATAATATAGTCCTGTGGCCATGGAAATGACTAGATCTACGAAAGCTCTCTCAAGTCGTCCTCCATGAATCTATAGAGTACTTATGAAATGTAGAGTACAGTCACAGCCTTAGTTCTAGACTCATTTAACTATCTATAGAGCTATTCTCCCTACAGTAATATCCAGCAATAATATAGTCCTGTGGCCATGGAAATGACTAGATCTACTAAAGCTCTCTCAAGTCGTCCTCCATGAATCTATAGAGAACTTATGAAATGTAGAGTACAGTCACAGCCTTAGTTCTAGACTCATTTAACTATCTATAGAGCTATTCTCCCTACAGTAACATCCAGCAATAATATAGTCCTGTGGCCATGGAAATATCTAGATCTACGAAAGCTCTCTCATGTCGTCCTCCATGAATCTATAGAGTACTTATGAAATGTAGAGTACAGTCACAGCCTTAGTTCTAGACTCATTTAACTATCTATAGAGCTATTCTCCCTACAGTCATATCCAGCAATAATATAGTCCTGTGGCCATGGAAATGACTAAATCTACGAAAGCTCTCTCAAGTCGTCCTCCATGAATCTATAGAGTACTTATGAAATGTAGAGTACAGTCACAGCCTCAGTTCTAGACTCATTTAACTATCTATAGAGCTATTCTCCCTACAGTAATATCCAGCAATAATATAGTCCTGTGGCCATGGAAATGACTAGATCTACGAAAGCTCTCTCAAGTCGTCCTCCATGAGTCTATAGAGTCCTTATGAAATGTAGAGTACAGCCACAGCCTTAGTTCTAGACTCATTTAACTATCTATAGAGCTATTCTCCCTACAGTCATATCCAGCAATAATATAGTCCTGTGGCCATGGAAATGACTAGATCTACTTAAGCTCTCTCAAGTCGTCCTCCATGAGTCTATAGAGTCCTTATGAAATGTAGAGTACAGTCACAGCCTTAGTTCTAGACTCATTAAACTATTTATAGAGCTATTCTCCCTACAGTAATATCCAGCAATAATATAGTCCTGTGGCCATGGAAATGACTAGATCTACTAAAGCTCTCTCAAGTCGTCCTCCATGAATCTATAGAGTACTTATGAAATGTAGAGTACAGTCACAGCCTCAGTTCTAGACTCATTAAACTATCTATAGAAATATTCTCCCTACAGTCATATCCAGCAATAATATAGTCCTGTGGCCATGGAAGTGACTAGATCTACTAAAGCTCTCTCAAGTCGTCCTCCATGAATCTATAGAGAACTTATGAAATGTAGAGTACAGTCACAGCCTTAGTTCTAGACTCATTTAACTATCTATAGAGCTATTCTCCCTACAGTGATATCCAGCAATAATATAGTCCTGTGGCCATGGAAATGACTAGATCTACGAAAGCTCTCTCAAGTCGTCCTCCATGAATCTATAGAGTACTTATGAAATGTAGAGTACAGTCACAGCCTCAGTTCTAGACTCATTTAACTATCTATAGAGCTATTCTCCCAACAGTAATATCCAGCAATAATATAGTCCTGTGGCCATGGAAATGACTAGATCTACTAAAGCTCTCTCAAGTCGTCCTCCATGAATCTATAGAGTACTTATGAAATGTAGAGTACAGTCACAGCCTCAGTTCTAGACTCATTTAACTATCTATAGAGCTATTCTCCCTACAGTAATATCCAGCAATAATATAGTCCTGTGGCCATGGAAATGACTAGATCTACGAAAGCTCTCTCAAGTCGTCCTCCATGAGTCTATAGAGTCCTTATGAAATGTAGAGTACAGCCACAGCCTTAGTTCTAGACTCATTTAACTATCTATAGAGCTATTCTCCCTACAGTCATATCCAGCAATAATATAGTCCTGTGGCCATGGAAATGACTAGATCTACTAAAGCTCTCTCAAGTCGTCCTCCATGAGTCTATAGAGTCCTTATGAAATGTAGAGTACAGTCACAGCCTTAGTTCTAGACTCATTAAACTATTTATAGAGCTATTCTCCCTACAGTAATATCCAGCAATAATATAGTCCTGTGGCCATGGAAATGACTAGATCTACTAAAGCTCTCTCAAGTCGTCCTCCATGAATCTATAGAGTACTTATGAAATGTAGAGTACAGTCACAGCCTCAGTTCTAGACTCATTAAACTATCTATAGAAATATTCTCCCTACAGTCATATCCAGCAATAATATAGTCCTGTGGCCATGGAAGTGACTAGATCTACTAAAGCTCTCTCAAGTCGTCCTCCATGAATCTATAGAGTACTTATGAAATGTAGAGTACAGTCACAGCCTTAGTTCTAGACTCATTAAACTATTTATAGAGCTATTCTCCCTACAGTAATATCCAGCAATAATATAGTCCTGTGGCCATGGAAATGACTAGATCTACGAAAGCTCTCTCAAGTCGTCCTCCATGAATCTATAGAGTACTTATGAAATGTAGAGTACAGTCACAGCCTCAGTTCTAGTCACTGTAGTTGGCGATAAAGCTATCGCCAAGCTACGCTATAAAAATATTTATGAATTGTAGAGTACAGCCGTTGCCTTAGTTCTAGACACTGTAACTAGATTTTTAGTTATTTTTCTAACAACAGTACCCATTATATAAGCAGTTACATTGTTAAAGAACGGGGATTTCAGAAAAACAATTAATCCAATTTAGGCAGTTTCTGTAAGGCCTAAGTAATTTCAATAATTCGAGAGGAAATTTCTCTGAAAGAGAGTATTGTATCGTATTGAGCCGTGTAATTAAGTATTCAAGCCCCAATATTTTGTAAAGCCCAGGTGTGGAATAGAGAAAGAGAGAGAGAGAGAGAGGGAGAGAGAGAGAGACTGAGAGAGAGAGAGAGAGAGAGAGGGGGGAGAGAGAGAGAGAGAGAGAGAGAGAGAGAGAGAGAGAGAGAGAGAGAGAGAGAGAGAGTGTTTGTCAAGCGAGAGCTAAGGTTATTGTGTAATAAGCGAGATAAAGGGTTGATAAGCTCCATATAATGGGACTTAACTAAATAAAGTACCCCAACCTCTACATTTACCTTACTCTCTTCCTAATAAACCTTAACAAGGATAATCATTATTTTATAACGTTTGTTTTATTACCGAAATTAGTTTTAATTAATTCAATGTTTGTTTAATGGTACTTACTCACTTCTAGGATATATATATATATATATATATGTACGCGCTGGGGATTGAAAATTAATCCTCGGCACGTGGTTTGAGGGATGGGTTCAGAGTATGAGAAAAAAAACATTTAAACTTACCATTACGTTGCCAGCTGCTGAAGAAACAGGGCCCTGTTAGCAGCTCCTGGAAAGTAAAGAGAGAAGAGAGGCCGGAACGTAATGGGAATTGAGGGGGCAGTCCCGAGCTAAAAGAATGAGATGTGATCTACTCTAGATCTGGAAACGAACTGCGCTGGTATATTAGGGAGGTGGGTACGACGTACTTTGTACCCTAAGTCTTAAAGCCCGCGCCCCAACATACCGCCCACCAAGAAACGATAGTTTCTTAAAAAGAGAAATAAGAAATCTTGAGAAAGAAGAAAAAAAATATAATAATAAATTTGTGGTTATCTTCCAAAGGTTCATCACGAAAAGGTATGAGAGAGAGAAGTAGGAATAAAGGAAACGCAACTTCTTCACTTCCAAGGGGGCTGTCATGGAAGACTTCTTCGCGGGAAGCCCACGGAGAGGATGAGGACTAAGGAGGGATGAATCCTTTGGCAAATTATAATAAAGCCTCGCTTGGCGATAAGAAAGAGAGACAACAAAACACTTGTGAAATAATAGAAAAATAAATGAATGCTTCTTGCGAGAGATAGAGAGAGAAAAAACAAACAATTAATGTGGTAGCAACAGTAGTTTTGTTACTGGCCTGACATAAGTGCCATGGGTTGTGCGGATTGACACCACACGCACCACGCCGTCACGTCCTGGATGTACGGCTTCAACCCGGCCAATAGGCCATGCGAGGGGTGGTAAAGAACTTTCCTTGAGGAAAATGACGTCGCCTACGGCAAGGTTTTTGGAGCACATTGTCCACTTTTGTTTTTGCATGAGTGTGTTTAAATACTCAGAAGTCCAGCGTCTCCAGTAGGACGCATATAACGACTTGACCCTTGTCCAACGTGATGCATATGAGGTACTTTCTTCTAGAGGTTCTGGAACGGCTAGCAGAGGGCCGCCCACCAAGAAATGACCAGGGGTTAGAAGATCAGGATCATCAAGAGGATGAGGGCAAGAGAGATAGAGTGGACGACTATTTAAGACGGCTTCAATGCGCGCAACTAGAGTAGTGAGTTCCTCGTAACTTAGAGCAGGATTCCGGCCAAGCATTCGTACCAAAAGGAGTTTGGCAGATTTTATGCCAGCTTCATGAAGGCCACCAAAATGAGGTGCATAAGGAGGATTAAAATGCCATCTTATGCTGCGGGATGCGAGAAATGCGCTAATTTCAGGAGAGGAAGCCTTCATCTGATCATAAACTTCTTTTAGGTGTCGAGAAAAACCAACAAAGTTACGTCCACAGTCTGAATAAATGTCGTGGGGGAGACCTCGTCTCGCAACAAATCTGTCTAGAGTAGCGATAAATGCTTGGGTTGACAGAGAGGAAACAACTTCCAGATGGACAGCCTTAGTACTGAAGGAAACGAAAAGACATAAGTAGCATTTTTTAGCAGCAGCATTTTTCCTGCTGCTTTCCTTAATGAGAAATGGGCCAGCGAAATCCACCCCGGTGCTTGTGAATGGCTTTGAGACATTGACTCTTGGATAAGGCAGATTAGACATAACTGGCTGCGTAACTGAGGCTCTTAACTTGTGGCATGTAAGGCACTTGTGGATGCGCTTGCGCACTAGATCGCGAAGAGAAATTATCCAATAATATCGCTGGATCAAACTTTGAGTAGTCCTAGGTCCTGAGTGCAAGGAAACTAAATGATAATAGTCGCAGAGGAGTTCAGATATTCTTGATTTTTTAGGCAAAAGAATAGGATGCTTAGCGGACTCACTTAAGTTTGAGTACCTCAAGCGGCCACCAACTCTTATAAGTCCCTTTTTATCGAGATATGGGGACAGGGATGCTATATTGGAAGGAACAGTTGAATTAGAAACAAATAAAAATGGGAAACTATCTTTCTGCACAAACGATATTATCAGGTCTTCTGCTAACGTTAACTCTTGGACAGAAAGAGCGCCCTTATGACGCGTTTTACTTGATCTAATGTTGTGAACAAATCTCAAAACATATGCTAGAACATATTTCAAACGAAGCCAAGAAGAAAACTTATTTATGAACTCGATTAGGTAAGGTGATGGAACAGAGGCGGATGATAATACTTTAAGCGGTTTCAGCTCTGGTATTTCTTCCTCAGGACTGACGACCCGCTTGGACGGCCATTCGCTGGGAATTTTTCTCAAAAAAGAGGGACCTCCCCACCACAAAGAGTTTTCTGAAAAATGCTCCGGAGAGCAGTCTCGAGTGGCTATATCGGCGGGGTTCTGGTCAGTCGAAACGTGCGACAAATTTGCTGGTGGGAAACTCGCTATTTTTGTAGAAGAACTAAATTCGTTAAGCACACAATCACAATGATGAGGTAATATGTAACTAGAAGAGGAATTGGCTATTTCCATGTGACCCAATTCTAAATATTCGTTTAGAAATTTATTATAGTCAAACATAATCTCAGGAGTTCGAGAAAGGCGCCTTTCTAAATTTAAAATATATTTTAGCACTTGGTTGCGATTATCGCTCAAAATTGGAGCATTAGGCTTGAAAGGCAATGACACCACATAGCGACCAGAAGTGTCTCTGGAATGAGTGGTCACAAAATGATTTTCAACGAATTCATCTTCAGGGTTTATAGGAATGGATGCACTCACTTCTTCAGTTTCCCAGAATTTGGAAACTAATGAATCCAAAGAAGGAGTTATAGTCATCAAGGAACATATAGCAGAATCTTTATTTGGGTTTTTATTTTCTGGATTAATAACATTACCACCGATAACCCAGCCAAAAACAGTGTTTATTGCGGAAGGGTTACCCTTAATTATTGTAATAGGTTCGTTTTCTAGAATGAGTGGATATAAATCATTTCCAATTATGAATTCTACTGGAGAACTTTCAAAAAATTTATCATCGGCTAATTTTAAATTTTTAAATTTGTTTATTACCTCTCCCGGTAGACTTTGTTGCGGTAGGTCGTTAGAAATGGTTGATAAGATAACAGATTGTATTTTAAATTCTCTTTTAGAGTTGTCACGGGGAGACAAGATACAATCTACAGCTCCATATGTGGGTGTAGCAACATTGGATATCCCAGAAAGAGAGATAGAATTTTTCAATTTTTTGAATCCTAGACGCTTGACAGCTCCGAGAGATATAGCTGAAATTTGGGATCCAGAATCTAATATTCCTCGAATCGGTTGTTGACGGCCACTTGAATCTCTTATAAACATTTTCACAGTTCCAAGAAGTACCGTTATGGAATTAGCAGAATGACAAGATAAAGTAACGGAATTATTTCTAGGCTCTTCATTAGTGATAAAAGTGGGAGTTATCGCATCGTTGGAATTAGGATCACAAGAATTTAAATAATCATTTGGATTATTATTACAAGTTGGATAAGAATTAGAAGGGTGTAATAAGGTGTGATGGGATCTACTACACGATCTACAAACATTTTTTGATTTGCATTGATTTTTCATATGTGCACCAAGACAGTTAAAACATCGTTTTAAGCGTTTTAAAATTTCATATTTTTTATTGAGTTGACAATTAATTAACTGAGGACACGATGTTATCTTATGAGAATGTTTACAAATGGGACAGCTGGGATCTTCTCGCTCTATTTTATTCGAATTAGTTAGCAAAGTATTAACTTGTTTACTCTGAGTAATTCTACCTTTTATTCCGAGATCTTGCATTATCTCAGATGATCTAGCACGTTCTATTACAAAATCAAGTAAATGTTTAAAAGTTGGAACATTTACTGATTTGAAATGATTTTCGAATGCAATCTGAGTGGAACGATCTAAGTTCCTATAGGCCAAATGAAAAAGAAGAACATCTTCTAAATTTTCTAGATCAAGCACTTTCAGTGCATTTACAGAATTGGAATGTACGCTAATGAATTTCTGCAGATAATTATGGTTAGATGTCGTAATGGGAGAAAAGAACAAAATTTGATTTATATAATATGCGGCCAGGCGTCTGTTTGACTGATATCGATCTTTAAGCACCTGCAATGCTAAAGCGTAATTTTCGGTTGTAAGTTGGAAATTTGATATAAGAGATAGAGGCTCTTCTTCGAGTACCGACCTCAAATACTGAAATTTTTGAACTTGCGTCAGGCATTCGTCGGTATCGACTATACTGTTAAAGAGTGATATGAAGGTAGTCCAATCTTCGATTTTCCCCGAAAAAAGTGGAATTTCTATCCTAGGGAGAAAGGATTTGGTTTGAAGAATAGGCTTCTCCTGCAAGCACGCGTCTGTCGGAGCTTCGGGATACAGCCTGTCCAGCCTAAGATATGTACTGCGTATGGAATGTATGACGTCATCGAAAGCTACGCGAACATTCTGAACATCCAATTTCTCAGTTTCTATAGAAACTTCCGCGTTAATTTCCATAATCGTATCCTGTATTCTAGAGAAATTATTTTCCATTTGATCCAATTTGATATACGTAGGGGCGAAATCGCGAAAATTTTCCTTTTCTAAATTTGTAGCCCTTTTTAAGTAATTGGATGCCATTGCGAACATTTCCTCGCGCTTTTCCCTTAAAATAGCTAGTTGTTTAATGGGGTCTCGCTTCGACATCTTGAAGTTGGACGAATAAAAATTTTAATTCTATAAAATGGGGAACTAATATGTATTCCGCGATTCGGATTAGTCGTGGTTAAATCTCCACGGATTACTTACGCAATCCGCGGCCCGGAGGACCAAAAATGTACGCGCTGGGGATTGAAAATTAATCCTCGGCACGTGGTTTGAGGGATGGGTTCAGAGTATGAGAAAAAAAACATTTAAACTTACCATTACGTTGCCAGCTGCTGAAGAAACAGGGCCCTGTTAGCAGCTCCTGGAAAGTAAAGAGAGAAGAGAGGCCGGAACGTAATGGGAATTGAGGGGGCAGTCCCGAGCTAAAAGAATGAGATGTGATCTACTCTAGATCTGGAAACGAACTGCGCTGGTATATTAGGGAGGTGGGTACGACGTACTTTGTACCCTAAGTCTTAAAGCCCGCGCCCCAACATATATATATATATATATATATATATATGTGTGTGTGTGTGTGTGTGTGTGTGTGTGTGTGTGTGTGTGCTTTGTAAAATAATTACGATCCCTGAATAAATTATTTCTGTTATTTTAGGAGATCCTTAATTTGCTTCTTTATATCGTCAATACAAATGCAAAGTATCAAATGTGAAAAAACGTATTTTTCATTTATAATCTTTATACGGCAAACTCTCGAATCTAAGGGGGAAAGTGAACACTGTCAAAAGGTCGAATGTGCTGATTATTTGAATGTCCAAAAGCAAAGTAATTAATAAAAGTTCTTAATTAGTAAGTCTTACACTAATTCCAAAAAATGAAAATAAATTTAGCCAATATCTCTCTCACACTGCAGAGTCCTAAGTAAACAAACAATTTGAAGTTATCTCATGCGAACCAAATAGATATGTTCATGTAGGTATATCCATGAGGTTGAGCTGCCCTGATATTGGATATGTAGGGCTAAAGCGATGTTACCATCTCATTATTATGCAGATGGCAACCCTGACACTGCACGCTTCGGCTGATAATGAACAGCTGATACATGTAAGGTAAACTGTCGGAGAAATTTGTAATAATATATGCAAATTAGTGTCGATGATGAGCAGCTTATTATTAAGCAATTATTTTGATAACGACGTAGAACGTGGGAAAATATTGTGTAATACCTAACCAGCCATTACATACGCAATGTTGGACAATATTTCGCCAGCCATTACATTTAAAACATCGTATAATAGGTACCTGATCAGCCATTACACATAAAATGTTGCACGATACGTCACCAGTCATTGCATTTAAAACTTTGCATAATACCTCGCCAGCCATAATGTATACAATTTTGCACATTACCTCACCAGCCAATTCTTTTGAGGTATTGTATAATACCTGGTCTGCCATTACACATAAAATGTTACACAGAATCTCACTAGCCATGAGGTTTTAAATATTGTATACTACTTGATTAGACAATACACATAAAATGATGAATACCTCGCAAGCCATTAGGTTTCAGAAATTATATAAAAACCTGGTCAGCCATTGCATATAAAATGTTGCACAATATCTCGCTAGCCATTAGGTTTGATACATTGTATACTACTTGACCAGCCATTACATATATAATGTTGCATAATACCTCGCTAGCCATTAGGTTTCAGATATTATATAATAGCAAGTCAGCCATGACATATAAAATGTTGCATAATATCTCGCTAGCCATTAGGTTTCAGATATTGTATACTACTTGACCCGCCATTACATATAAAACGTTACACAATTACTTCATTGTAAGGCGATTTATAAAGGATATTTCTGCCGGTCCAATTAATCATTAAAACTAGTCATTGGAATTTCCTTAGCAGTCGTCTGATTCCTCAGTCTAAAGTTAGAAAGGCTTTGGAAAAATGATTCAGGAAGTTTTTGATCAATCGAATTTTAAAATATCCGTATTTATTTATTTTAATCCATTAAATAAATATTTCACCGTCTCTGAAGCAAAATCGACCAGTTCTAGAGCTGTTTCTCCGACTGAGGAGTTCTTGTCGAAATTTACGTTTGAGCTTACGTGGTAAAACATTTATATGGCAGCCAACCACCTTAAATTTAGATGTTCATACACCTGTTTTCGCGAAAATAAATAAAGCATAAATTGATACAATTTATTTTTTTGTAACATTATAAACTGCTCACAAATTGAAGTGGAACACTCAAGGAAATTCATTGTTATTTTATCATATTGTTTGCTTGATCAATATTGATTGAATTGAAATTTCTTCTCTGTTATCAATATAGCCGTTTTAGAGTGCGGCGAGAGGAAAAACAGCGATTTATCCCAGGTAGGACGGAAACAGTACGGAGGCTCAAGAATAGCGTGGACAGTGATGTTGAGTATTGGAAAAACTCTGCCTCTATTGTTTAGAAAAGAACATGTAACCGTACAAACCTACCAGAGCAACGTCATCAGGCCTGTAATTGTCCTTTTATTCCTGGAAATGTATAGAGAACTTCATTCTTGTTGATGATAATGCTCGACCTCCTAGGAAGGTTCAACGTTATTTAGGGCAACAAGAAATAACGTTTGCACTACTGCAAATAAAAGAACCAGGTAGTGTGCATGCAATGCATCCAGCCCCCGCTCCAGCCACCCCCCCCCTTCTGGTTCTTTTGTTTGTAGACGGACTATAGCCTGCTTGTGCATCAAACATGAATCCTATTGAACATGTTCGGGAAAAACTTCAACCCCAATTACACATGCGTTCGCTTTGTACAGATAACTTGGATGAGCTAGCTGACGACTTACTTGAGGAATGGGCTTCTTTACTACATTACATATTCAGCTTAAGAAGTAGCATAACAGTAGATGTGAAGCATGAATTCAAAAGAGAGGTGCTCCAACAAGCTACTAAAGAAGGTTTAAGTGAAACAAAAAACAATTTTGTTAAGTTCTTTGATATGAGAAATACAATTTTCTCAAATGTTGTTAAGTATATTTACAAATACTATTACCAATAGATAAGTCAAGGCATTATACACACAAATAAATCAAACATGATGTATGGATAAAAAAAAAAAGTTTTGATAATTGGTCCACTTCAATTTGTGGCCAGTAAACCTCCTGTACACACGTGTCAAACGTGGGAAAACCTGTTAACTCAATCCGTGGTCTTTGGTCGAAAATGGAAATTATAGTTTGCTCCACTTTTGTCAAAAATCGGATAAAAACTTTAAGAAAAAATGAAGATAGCCTGGATTTATTGTGGATTGCGTCTTCCGGACGACCTCCTAAAGGCAGAGGGGTTACTTCGTGTACAGAATGAGGTAAGCTAGAAGTATTATTCAATGAAATATAAACAGTTTCAAGTATATCGCAAAGCTGCACTAATAAATAAGTGTTCAAAGTAGGATTCTTTAGAAACTCCCATACAAGATGTAGGTATGAGGTTAGATCCATAAATCTTAAAATATTATATTCGTTGAGAAGGGATAGATGAAAGTTGGAATTGCGAAGTTAGATATAGTCAGGGTATCATGATAATATTAAAACTACATTTTTTATAAAAAAACGAGACGGCACAAACCTCCCAAATGATATAAACGAACCTTTGACAGATAACAGTCCTCACATTAACACAGTTAAAATAAACATAACAGTTAATAAAACGTTTATTTTATAAGTTAAAAAATAACAGTTCAAAAAAACTTTTATTTAAAAGTTTTAAGAGCAAACGTTATTTAGGAACTTTTAAATTTAGGTAGGTACATGAAAATAAAATTTTAAGTAATACTTTTATTTTTTACAATGTGAAATAAAATGTTTAAGTGTTTCAATCAAGAAGACGAAAGCCCTTTGTTCAGAGAAGAAGATGAAATCCCTTCACACGGAAGCCCAGCCACTCAAGTAAATGTTGAAAGAGCCTTCTCAACCCTAAAGTATAAATGAAATGATTTTAGATATAATCTAAATGCCACAAACTTACAGCACAAATTATTATAGAAATTGAATTAATTCTTCAAAATAAGTTACATTTTTTTAGTTTAAGAGTTTTTTTTGTTTTTTTTATTTACTGAAATTTATTTCTTGATACAAAACAAAAAATAAATATTAGTAGCTTTAATTTATTCCTTTAAAGTTTTTCCTAGTAAGTATTTTAATAACAACTAGCTGTTACCCGGCGTGCCAAGCTAAACCTACTTCCTGCGTCTAGAAAAGCAAAAATAAATTAGAAACTAACTAAGTAATATTAAAATCTCCGAAATGTGAGTCCTAGACGATTTTAATCTTGCCTATGACTCTTCCCAAATCAAAACCTACATGTGTGCCACGTTTGGTCAAAATCGGTCAAACGTTGTGGATTTGTAAAAGGAACAAACATACAGATTTTTTTGGGTTTTAAAAAATTAAAACCCAAAAAGTTATTTTATAACTTTTCTTTTTTTTAAATGAAAATAAAAGTAAAAGTTTAAAACATAATTTTTAAAAATAAAAACAATTATTTTCGACCCCTGACATCAACTCTGGCCTCCTTGTTATTGAGCCCTGTCGAAGACTTGAATTTCAGTCGAAAACATCGACAAGAAAACAAAACAAATTTTTTTATAACAATTTTTTTATTAAGATACCACACGACCGAACCCACATAACATAAACGTTTCCCGTTTGTATGAAATAACAGCACATTATTATCCACGCAGTCGACTTACTTTCTGCACGAGATTTTTAACCTTGCCATTTGGCAAAGAGTTCACTAGAAATGTCATTCCATCCTCCATTTTCTTGAAAAGGAGCTATAACACGGAAGGGGCGTATCAGAGACCGGATCTGCAACAATACCCCTCTAATCACCGGGACCTCCGAATCAAGCCCTATTCAGCAAAATCAGCAGTTTATCACATACTATATTCTCATTCGGCTTCATCAAGGGCTCAAAACAAATCTCGAAAGAAAATACAGTATTCGGATAGGGATACTCATCATCATTTCATTTTTCGACAGAAAAGCCTTTATCGCTAGTGGGAATCAAACCCACGACCCTAGGCACGGAGTGCTCGCGCCTTAGCACTAACAGCCACCAGAGCCCCTAAATTAAATTATACCAGCCTGTATTAAACAACAACTACCCGATATTCGATCATAATATTATCAGATCTTATCTACGTTTTATCTGGGTGTTGTACTAGGTACGGCCAGGGTGGGCCAATCCAACTGACGAATGAAGACACTAGAAGATTTTTTTTTTTTTAGTAATACGTTTATTTAACATCTGTACATTTGGAGAGTACATTAGTTAAGTTTGCTCTCAGAAAAAAATAATGATTATATACTGAAATTGAGTTGAAATACAAAATAAATAAAAAACAAATAAGCAAATAAATAAAAAAGAAAATAAAAAAAAAGAAAGAAAAAGTACATAAAAAAACAAAACAAACAAAAACAATGAATAGGAAATAATAATAAAAATAATAACACAATAATAATAAAGATAATAACACTTTTGGAAGGAGCCATTCACTAGAAGATAACAATCTTTAGTGCTCTTGGGCTTAGTACTGAGGTCCTACAGCATATTAGTCCAGTGCTGAGCTAACCTCGCCTCCACACGCACAAGCACACACACATATATATGTATATATACACATATGTTTCCCTCCCCAAATTAGAGTAATATTTCATTGATTGTTAATGTGTTTAATTTTTTTTTTTTTTTTTTTTCTTCTTTTCATGTTTATTTAAAATCTGTACAATTATTAGTACAATAATTAATTGTGCTGGTCTAAGTATACATGTCAATGAATAGTATATGGAAGGAGCCAAACATTATCGGCACTTCCTAATATATTAAAACAATCTGTGCTGTTTTTGACTGCTGTCATCGTAGCTGGTCACGGGGCCAAAGTCTCTTAAGCCTCCTGGGGAGGTCTTTAGGGTGGATCTGAGTGGAAAGGGATTGACCTCTAGGATTTGGGTGGGATGACAATTTGGAATGAAACGTCAGGAAGCGGGATTTGGCGAGGTCGTTTACGAAAGGAATATTAAGGTCGTTGTGTAGGGTTTTGTTGGAGACATAAAAGGGAGCATTGACTATTCTACGAAGGACTTTGGATTGGAATGCTTGTATTCGTTGTATGTTTGAGTGTTTTGCTGTTCCCCATAATTCGAGTCCGTAAGTCCAGATTGGTCTGATTATAGTTTTGTAAATAGTAAGTTTGTTTTGTGTCGTAAGCTTTGAAGTAGGTCCAAGTAGTCGTCGTAGGAGTCCATATCTCCTGTTCAGCTCTAGTCTCTTCAGTCGTGTGTGTGGGTTCCATGTGAGTCTGCTGTCTAGTAGAAGTCCCAGGTAACGTACTTCATTCGATGCAGGGAGTTGACGTCTGCAAATGAATACAGGAGGGCAGGCGCTCCTATTAAGAGTGAATGTAACTTGAAAGCATTTTTCGGGGTTCACTTTAATTTTCCACAAGTTGCACCATTTCTCGACAGACTCAAGGTGCTCCTGTAGTTGCTGGGAAGCTGTAGAGGGATCAGGGGAAGAGGAAAAGATGGCTGTATCATCGGCGTAGGTCGTAATGTGGGTAGTCGGATGAGTGGGGATATCTGCCGTGTACAGGAGGTAAAGGACAGGACCTAGGATGCTGCCTTGTGGGACGCCTGAGGATATGGGTCGAGAGGAGGACAAGGTAGTACCAGACCTTGCTTGAAAGGAACGATTCGAGAGGTAGGATTGAAGGATGAGGTAGTATGTGTGAGGTAAAATACGCTTTACTTTGTATAACAACCCCGGGTGCCAAACCCGATCGAACGCTTTGGCGACGTCGAGGAAGGCACTCGTGCAGTAGTTTTTACATTCAAGCGCGTAGGATATTGTGTCAACAACGCTAAAGCATTGTTGGATGGTGGAGTGCCGGGAGAGGAAACCGAACTGGTGGTCAGGAATGGAATTGGAGGATGTAACGATGGGAAGGATTCTCTTCAGGAAAAGTTTTTCAAAAATTTTGGACATGATTGGGAGTAAGCTTATAGGGCGATAGGAGGATGGTGTATTTGGAGGTTTTTGGGGTTTTGGGATAAGAATTATTATTGAGTGTTTCCATGGTTTGGGGAAATGAGTAGTTCTTAGGATTGAATTGAAGATGTAGGTAAGGAAGATTATGGCTTTCTGGGGTAGGTTTTTTAGGATGAGGGATGTAATAAGGTCGTACCCAGGGGATTTTCTGGGGAGATGCTTAATGATGTATTTTACATCTGCAGGATGAAAAGCTTTGGGAGGAGGGGAGAGGGGAAGAGGGTGGTCAAGGTAGTCGTGAACCAGCTGGTCGTGGATAGAATTTGTATTTGGGTGCGGAGAAAAAGTGGATTCGAGATGTGCGGCAAAAACTTCGGCCTTGTCTTCATCGCTCCTTGCCCAGCTGCCGTCACTGCGTTGGAGAGGATGAGGAACGGTATGAAATTTTAGGATTTTACGGGTAGCAGTCCAGAGGGAATTATCTTTTGTGGATAGGGTTTGAAGATAATCATTGAAGGATTTTGATCGGTATTCGGAAAGGGCCTGTTTTAAAATTCGACAGAGTTTGTTGAAGGAGGTACGGTGAGAGGGATAGCGGGTTCTCTGCCAGAGAGCTCTTGCTCGGCGCTTGGCGGTTAGAAGGTCCTGGATGTGGTCTGGAAGCTAAGGTTTGGGATGGAAAGGGATGTGTGTTCTTAGTCTACATGATTTTGTCACACTGTCCTGGATGGCTTTAGTGAACATAAGAACGGCAGTGTCGACATCTGATGGGGTTTTGAGGGGGACAGTGAGGTCAATGGAAGCGGTAAGGATTTCTTGAAATAATTCCCAGTTGATAGGACCTTGGATGAGGCTAGGATACTGGGCACGACGTTGAGGAACGGTATCTAGCTTAAGGAGAATGGCTGAGTGATCGGAGGATAGATCAAGCAGTGACTGCACTGAGTAGGATATACTTCCTAGGCAAGAAGAGATGAAGAAATCGACCAAGTCTGGAGTTCGAGAGTGATCTGTTGGCCAGTAGGTGGGAGTGTTTGTGGAAGTGGATTGGTAGTTTTGGGATTGAAGGATGTCGTATAGGATTCTGCCACGGGAGTTTTTGAGACGGCTTCCCCATCTGGGATGTTTTGCATTGAAATCAGCCCCTATGAGGAAGCGAGGACCAAAGGATTTGAATAGTGAAAGGAATTCAGGATGGTGGATGGTACTATTAGGGGGAAAATATGCAGCCGATATTATGAAATTGTGAGGGGAAAGGGAAAGGGATATTGAACTTACCTGAATATTGTCTGTCGAGATTGTGGAGTGAAGAAAATGAGCCACTGAGTTCTTCACAAGGACAGCTGCTCCGTTGTGGGCTACAGATGGATGATCGGCCCTGTAAGATGCGTATCCTGGGACTGAAAAATGGTGTTTGTTGAGTAAGTGGGTTTCCGTTATCAGTGCAATGTCGATGTCCTTTTCTGTGAGTAGAAGTTCCAGTTCGAGTCGTCGTGTTGTAAGTCCGTTTGCATTCCATAGAAGTATGGTGAGAGAAGTATTAAGGGATGGAATCATTTTAGGAGTTTAGGTAGAAGGTCGGTTATAAGGGAAGTCATAAGGGAAATAAGAGGGGTTATCAAGGTTTCTAGTTTGTTGAGGAATGCGGACATGATAGAGAATGGGTCTTGTGGTTTTGGAGGATTAGGTGTCTTGGGAGTTTGTTCAACATTTTTAGGGAAATCATTTATCTGGGAGGTTGAGGGTTGAATAAAAGTGGGAATAGAAGGTGTGGATAATAGTTTTTCCTTTTGAAGGGTTGGAAAGGATTTGTTTTGTGGTTGTTTGGAGGTTGAAGAGAGAAGAGAGGCGTACGAAACGTTTGGCCGATGAGGTGGAGACAGCGTAGTCTTCGATGGTTGATGCAATGGTGGAGGGCGATGACTTGAAGCATCATTACGGGTAGTCTCTGTAGTCGATGTCTGGTATGCGTTGGTCACTCTGGATCTTGAGCGCTCTCTGTGTGACTTCAGTGCGCGGAGAGTTCTGTACACCTGACATCCTCGGTAGTTGGCAGGGTGATTTTCACCACAGTTCGCACAGGAAGCTGGGAGTTCTGCAGATTTAGTGCAGTCTTTCGAGTTATGCTCTTCGCCGCATTTCACACATTTAGGAGCGTGGCTGCAGTATCCCTGTGTGTGATTGTATTCCTGACATTTGAAACACTGAGTTAGACCTTTCCGGCGACGAGGCTCTTCGACTTTGATCCTCGTGTACAGCAGAAATTCCTCTCTGAATATTTCTCGACTTTTTTCCGTCTTTTCGAGATCAACAAAGAAAAGGGGAAGGTGTGCTTTAGTGAAGGGATGTAGCACATTTGTGACTCTCTTCACGCTGTATCCAAGTTCTGTAAGCTCCTTCTTAATGTCTTCTGTTGGTGTTGAATAGTGAAGGTTTCGAATGACAACACGGTAGGATTTCTCCTCTGGCAACTGATAACAGTGAAAATCAGCTTCAATTGAGTTTAGAAATTTTGTAATTTTTCGATAGGCATCACTATTGTCTGCGCTGATGACGTTGAAATATCGTTGAAACGAGCCCGACATTTAAATTCTTCACCAGCAACGTTTTGCAGCTTCGTGGCGAGTGATTTAAAGTCCTTTATTTTTCTTATGTAAATATTAGGTGGTTTATTTTCTGCTGGATGGATTTGTGCACGGCTGTTTGTAGGTAAAGCTAAAGGTTCAACATTTTCTTTGCTAGTGGTTGTCTCCCTTAACTGTTTTGCTTTCGGTGATAATGTTGACGATGTTCTCTTCCTGAGTCTTTTTCGTCTGACTTGGGTGTTTTCATTGCTTTCGTGTGCTGAAGTGGACTCAATAAATGTTAGCTGGTCGCTAGACTCCATGTTTGACATCACTTGGGTTATAAAAAATATTTAGAAGAAATGAGGAAAAATAAAAAGTAAAAAAAAAAAAATAATGAGGGAGCGAGGATCGATCCCTGAATATTTCGTTTGGAGTCGAGTGCGCTGACTCTTGAGCCAAACTGGCTGGCTGAAAAACTAGGAGAGAGAGAAGTACTTAGCGGGAAAAGTATCTCCTGAGCTGCAGGGGCACTGTGGACTCTAGCTATAGATGCGAGTCACCACAGGCAAGTCCCCCACCACTAGGACTTCTAGTAGCGAGGGCTCGATTTAACTGAGTAAATTCAATGTTTACTCACTGATTCCAGGAGAATGGTTGCACTTTGGTGAGCGATATTCCACACACGTATACACTACGTATACGTCCACCACTGTGCCAATTTTCGTGAGAAAATATGGCCACTGAACACTGTTTTTTAGATGTAAAAGGCGGAGCTGTTTTGAACGCTGTGTCTCACACGGAATGCTTGACACTACTAATGTGTTTAATAATAAAAATTAAGTAGAATAGATAAGGTATAATTTGTACAGTAAATTGGTTTGTTGAGGTAGCTCAAAATGTTATCTATATATTTGCTTCCATCACATTTTACTATATTAATAGCCCAAAAATACAGGATACTGCTATATTGGGGCCTCTTACTTACAAAATATTATCACAATTATGAACGCATAATGTCTATATTTTTTAATTATAATATCACACGTGGTTTCTTATGGTGGTTCACATTGACGCCTTCAACCTTGACGCTAATGAATTTGAAAAGATTTTGATTTGTAAGTTTATTAAATTTGACGTAGTTTTTTAATTCTAAGATTATGAATCATTCAGTATGTATCAAAGAACAAAACAAGAGAGACTGAAATAATGACGATATATATATGTATATATATATATATATATATATATATATATATATATATATATATATATGTATATGTATATACATGAAACTGATTATATTTAAACTAATTACTTTTCCTTTAAACTGCCAGTTCAAAAGGATATATAAATTTATATATATATATATATATATATATATATATATATATATATATATATATATATATATTCCTTTGAACTGGCAGTTTAAAGGAAAAGAAATTAGTTTAAATATAGCATTAAAATGTTTTTGAACAACCTACAGAATGGTCAGAATAAAATCATAAAAGGATTTCCATGACTTTTACCCGAATAGCTCTGCATTGTAATAATAAATCACGTTTATATTTAAAATTTCTCATGCTCATACATTTTACATTATCATTCATTACGTTGTACTGAAAACGTAACTTTTATGATCTAATTTAAAAAAGATAATGAAGCTTTACATTGCCACTAACTAGTCTACTGACATTCTCCAATTGTATTGTTTGTATTTTTAGTTCATGAGTGCTTTATAAAAATAAATTTCATTCGTATATTTTTATTACACTGCCATATAGTACTTTTTCCATTATCCTGACATTCTATTCCCATTATTTGATGGCATCTATCTGACTTATAACAATGAGCCTTCCTACTCATAGTTGAAGTAATAATGATAAAAAATATATTTATAATCCTTAATGCGCCTTTTAAAAAAAAAAAAAAAAAAAAAAAAAAAAAAAAAAAAAAAAAAAATTATAATCCTTACTCAAAATATGGAAACATAAATGTTAACGTACAATTATTATTTACAACGAATTTTAACCTGTACTGGTTAAACTCCTGTTACTGGTAACCTATAGGTAACGGGTTATCCTTAGGTTATCTGTTTGTTGGCACCGGTCCTTGATCAATTGATTAATAACATATATATGATGGGAACCGTGCTATTATAAACTGCACTAAATTATACAGTAGCGTTAATTTTCATGATACATTATTTAATGAAATAAACTAACTACTTATCTGACGTGCCGAAGTACGGTTATTAAGCTAGTTAATATTGTAATGGTTTATTAGAGTGAGTTTTTAATTGATATTTCCTTCTTCGATGCTTTTAAATGTGCCTCGCATGAAGCCACAGAGGTCAGATATAGGAAAAGTGTGTAATATTTTAATAATTGATGACGATATTACAAATATTGTTGTTTTGGATACTACTGTATTACGCCGATACTACAAGTAGTAAGGAAGGAGCACACACGGTACAAATATAGCTCTTTGTCCATGGGATGCTGACGTCATTCCTACCCACGCAACGGATCAAGTTTGTACGTTCTCACTACGTCAATACTCTTTCAATCAACCTGTTTTATTTAACGACGTGTAAACTGCCATGGTCAATCAACTATTAATGCTTTTTCTAATTGACACATTCAAGTTACGAAATGTTTGAAAAATAGAATTAAAAATAATACGAAAAAGAAGGTATTGAAATAACACTAGTGCTTTTATTGTAAACTATATTGATATCTTGTACATTATGATATCTTTTACATTTGTGTTTGTGTAAACCTAAACATGTAAGGCAGAAAATATAAATCTAATACGGGAGGAATATAACACAAGCCAAAATATATTCAAAAATTAAAAATTTACAATTCATCAACAGAGTCCTAAAAAATAGAAAATATTATTATTAAATAAAGATGGAATGGTTGGAATTCGGCTAAAGAAACCTTAATACGATTTTTGTTAAAAAAATCTATATTTTGGACGTTTCGGCTACTCATTGGTAGCCTTCGTCAGCTACGGAAATGCCTGGAGGCAGAGGAAGACTAATGTTGACAGTTAAGTAACCATTGTGGAAGTTGTCCAATACACTTCCACAATGGTTACACACCAATGAGGCGGGGACTGATCAGGCCGGGCCTGACAAGAGGATATTTGCTACACATTCAGTGGGTATAGAATATTCAGACTGTACAGGCCCAGCCTTGAGGATTATTGATTTAATGTGTGTTAGAGCTGTACAGGACTAACCTTGAGGCCAAACGTTCCTTGAATATTGAACTGAACATTTATAGCAACCTTAAGATTTCTAGGTGCAAGGTTCCAGTTCTAGGATTGGGGTCTCAGACCGTTGGCCGGATCCTGTTAATCACCAGGCCATCCCCTAATATGATCAAGAATAAGATACCTTCCCATCTGGGCTCTCATGGCCTATATTTTTTTTTTTTTTTTTTTTTTTTTTTTTTTTTTTTTTTGTAATGATGGAAGAGCGGCAATGAGTTAGGAATTCTCGATGATGTGGCTTGACTTATTCGTGTAATGGACTCGATGTAGAGGTTCCTACTAATGTTTTTTTATAAGGGATGACATCAATTAATAACATTGACAACGATAAACCGTATCAATACCTAGATTATACAAACGACTTCAAAATGTTAAGAATTAATATGTTTTTTTGCTCGATGTTATTTATAATCAAGCAGTTTATAAGGAGAACACATAACTCCTATCTTAAAAACGAATTACCCTTTACTAGCAGGGAAATGGGTATATATTGAAGTGGATAAGAGCCTTTTTTATAGCTTATCAAAGAATTATGATTTACGTAGCACTTTTCTCTCATAAAAGCCCTCATTCTCTGAGGTGAATCCTAAATCGGCCGAACAGAAGGAAAATATGTATTTATCTGGGTAATGTTGAAACATGGGAGTGTAAGTTAAGATGAATGCCCCTTGCGCCTCCTCTTAAAAAACTTTTTTATGTTGTTATTTTCTTATCGTATCATAGGCAGGGGAAAATAAAAATGTCATTACTTTTATATTTTGTAGATATCATGCTCAACTAATGAGCCATTTTCCTCAGTTTGGTAGTATACGCTGAATTCCTGAATAATGTGTTCAAAATTACCTGTATAAATACAAAATAGGCATAAATAGTTTGAAAATTTTATATTTGTACCTAATTGTAATGTCTAAATGCTTTTTGTTCCATTTAATTTATATTATTTATTATTATTTTATTTTTACTTTTTATTACTTATTTTTTTTATTATTTTTCAGACTAGGATTAATTTTCAGAGTCATAGGACTGTTAAAAGAGGCAACCCCCAAAGTTGCGAGACAAATAAATCAATATATTTTACTAATAAAAAGTTAACTCAATTTTTAATTTCCCGGAGGTCTTGTTATTTCTGGTTTCTTATAGGTAGGATAGATGAAGATTTGAAGAAATGTTCTAAATATTCTTTCATGAGTTCGAACAAAGAACAAAGTAAAATCATTCCATTAGAAGTTAAAAATGCGAATCGAAAGGCAACGAGCTTTTCATTTCAAATCAAATTAAAAAAAATATATATGCGTAAAGTAATTAGGAATATCTTTATCTTTTTTTAATCATTCGATGGTCTTCAAAAGACTGGGTTTCTGGGTTCAATCCCTACTAGAGGGGGCTCCTTTTAAATAGAATAAATAAATTTTAGCATGACTGTTTTATTAATTATTTATCATGAAATGAATGGTTTATTTATTATTCTATTATAGAAAACAAATCCCATTATTTTAGAAGTGAAAACAAGAGAGCGAAAAAATCAGCCACAAATATATCATGAAAGTATTTTAGGTATTCGGTATTATTTTGAGGAAACGTTAAATTGCCTGTCACCGGACCGGAAGTGGGTAATCTATCTTGTTTGGTTCCTGAAAATTACTTGTTTGTTGGTTTTGAAGCTATTAAAGGATGTATCGACTACCCAGCTGTGATGAATTGCAGCATTACTGTGATGTCATTTCTTGCCACACGCTCTTATCCTCTAACCCATTGTTATTTATTTGGTATTTTTTTCCACAAACGTACTTTTCAATAAATCCACAACAAAATGAATGTTTGACAAAGTGAATGTTACGGAAGACTTGAATGACAGAGTCTAATAGTCGGTTGATATAACAGCAAAACATTTTTTTTTATAAAAGGTTAAGGAGGCAGACTCTCTGCCTCTCACGCCCAACATTTCCAAATCTCAATTAATTTAGTACTAATTTTCTTTTCAAAATGATTTTCATTTTTTCTTAATTTTTTCAGCGTCTCCAAATTATGACAATTTATGAAACAATGGATGAATCAGTACATTCCTTCCGAAATAGCTAAAAGCACGATCAACAGTTGGGTGCCAAGGACTGCTAAAATCATAAACCCATCAAAACAACCAAAATTTTCGATTATGCAACAGCAAAGCAATAACCAAATGTTTATTATTATCCTGAGGTAGCCCTAGTCATCCTTGCGACGAGGAATCATTTCTAGGTAGTATCACCATTCTAGGTTACTGCCATCCTAAATGTGAAGGTTGTAAGTAAAGCAGGAAGATTTACCTTCCATTTTGTCGTAGCTCGGAAATTACTATCGCGCAATGACAAAGGATCCTTCAAGGATACAAACTCATTTTGTTGGGTTTCAGAAAAGGATAGTAGAAAAAAACTTAAGTCGACCTAATTCCACCAGAGTTGGAGCTTGAGAACTCGAAACAATGAACATGCATATATTATTAATATTATACTCAGTATTATTATCAGCTTTACTTTAAAATCTGAGCAAGGCTTTTTAAAATTCTTAAAAAATTATGAATTTTTCCGAATTAAGACTGCTCATTGTTTAGAAGAAAACGATTTATTCTTTTATCATAATTACAGATCCTTTTCACCATTAGATAATGCCAAAATTCACTTCCCTATAATCATTCTACAAGTCGCGAATCCTGGGTACCTTTCTTTTTAAAACCCATTAATCGCGAAGGTAAAATAATTAAAAGATAATAATTTCGGGGACTGGGAGCAACAAGGGATATGGGGATATGGAATACCAACAATCTTGAGCTTGGAATAGTTAGCCAATTAAAACAATATTACACCCGAAACAAATTATTTTTCCTGAAGAAAGTGAACATATTTAATTTATTTTTAAGTTTTTTATGACACATTTTTAACAATGAAATCAACATTTCAGGGGGAGGGGGCTGCAGGCCTGTCAGCCCCCCTCTTGTATACGCCTTTGCCATGAATCAGCTGTGTTCTATTGTAAGACGTCATTAAAAAAAAAAAAAAAAAAAAAAAAAAAAAAAAAAAAAAAAAAAAAAAAAAAAGTCCCTAACAGGCCACGAGGGCCCTGAGGGGCAGATGCTATAGAGGTATCTGATTCATGACCATACGGCACACTAGGGAGATGCTAGGCTCCGGCCGCCTGATTTTCCCCTTGGCTGCTTCGACTGCTAGAGTCATTAGCAAGAACCAAGGTACACATTATTAAAGTAATTAAAGGCTGTGTTGGCCTAGGGACTGTCAGGGGGGGCCGAATCAACCCATGAGCGAAGACACTAGAAGATAAAATCTTTAGTGCTTGCTCGGGATTTGAGCTCAGGCCTCCAGCTTATTAGTCCAGTGCTCTATCACTGAGCTAACCTCGCCCCCGTAGGACGTCATTATGCCAGTTCAAATAGCGTTTAAAAACTTGCATTATAAAAAATACATATTAACATCCACTGAGATAATTTGAAGTTTTAAAATGTAGGGCGAAAAATCACAAAAATGATTTTGAACGCAGAACCAATGACCTTGGAGCGATCAAATTAAGTCATAAAAAAATGTGTAGGTGATTTCGGCTAGAGAAAATCTAATATGTATATAGTTTCTGATCCCCGCGGTTCTTTTATTACAGCATATCTGGGTAACAAATATTCCTAAATGGAGCAATGCAAAGTTATTCCGTCGTGTAACCCATGGGCCATGTTTCCTTATTATATCCGGAACAAATATTGATTATTTATCAGGAAGCTTTGGCGAAGAGGAGATTGATTCCTTACAGGAGAAGGAAATTGTCTCGAAATGGAATAACAGGCCAGGAATGAGACAGCCTCGACTGATCATCGAATGGATAAGAAACAGAACGAGGTACTATCTCAGTTCGACAAGAAACATTTTAAACTTTTTTTCCCAGAACAATAAAAGTCCAATTCGTAGGAACTGCATTATTTTAGAGCGTTTCCATACGGTCGTTATTCTTGTCTCATTTTTAAAGTCTTAAATTAATATAGCCAATATTTTTGGAAAATATGAAAACACATACTCCAATTAATTCTGAAGAACAATAGATTTTAGACGTCACTAACTTACCTGTGCTCGGGAAGATCTATGATAAAGGTACGTTTCCATTACGACAAGTCGCGGCGACATGTCGCTGCGACTTGTTTCACAGTTCTGTTGCAAAGTCTCGGCGACATGTCGCAGGGGCCACTCTCTGCAACATGCTGCACGGAAACAGTCTCGGCGACATGTCGCAGAAGTATTTGACGGAGGAACGAGGTTAACATATGTTAATAATATGTGAAGATTAGACACGTTTTAGGTTAGGTTCTGTAGACACTAGACATCAGTCAGGGCAAAAATCATTCAGAATAATGAATAATATATAATTCTGTTATTTCATTCTGAATAATGAATACTTTTTCATTAATTATTCTGCCACTATTCATTGAATGACGATGAAAATTTGCATTGAATACAGTTATTTATTCGAGTGAAACAATTTTTTGAATGAAATTGATTTATTTGACTGCAATTTTTTGTTAAATACAAGAGATTTTCTTCACTTTTTTCTGAAAAAATACTAAGTTCATTGAACTTTTTCTTACTTTTAATGAAAATTCTTTATTTAAGTGATATCGTTTCTTGAACTTAAAGAATCTGAGTTTGTTGTTACATGAACAATATTATATAAGGCATCAGCCCTATCCTGGCTAGAAGAGGGTAGTAACCAATAGATAACCCTTCCTAAAATTTGTGGTTAACAATAAATGGACGGTAAAATTTAAATAAATAGATGAACCATATTATTTTAAATGTATAAAAATAATGAATGAAGAGTGAAAAATAATTAATTATTCATTAAATTAAAAAATAATCAGTCAATGAATAACTGAATAAATGCTTATTCAATAAAAATGTATTGATTAACGAGCCAACCCCATTATTGGTTGAATAAAAATATATCAGTAGACGAATAATTTATTGAATGAATAAATTCTTATTAAATAAAAATTTATTTGAAAGATTTTTGAATAAAAATTGAATAATACCCTACTCCGCTAGACAGGGTTGTATGTGTAAACGGTCTTTTGCGCATGCGTGTGGTCCTGGCACAAGATGCGGGCTGATTCCAGTCAAACGGTGGTTTTAAGCAGAACGTTTTGGTGTAATTGTTTTGATTGGCTTATTTTATGTTTTTGTGGGGTGCTGAACACAAATCAGAAGTTTTCCGCCAAAAATGTGCTCGGCAGGTATGAGAAATCATCAAAAAATCCCCAAAAATAATGTTGTTTAGTTGTTTTCAGCTTATAACTTGCAAAGGAAGTTATTTACGCAAAAAGTAAATCGGAAGTAAAATAAAAAGGACACAATTGCCTACAATTTATGGCCCCAAACATATTTACGTACATCGCGAAGTTTCCACGCAAAAGTGCGTTGAAAGATGGGAGAACACTGTAATTATTGAAAAAAAAAGCAAATAGTAGTAAATGAATCAATGCAACTTACTCTATTAGTGAATGAATTAATCTTCAGCGCCTGGACGTTTAGCCTATTTAGTCAGGGTCTCCAGATTTGAAGGGATAGGCTCCAACCGCAAGTCTTCATGTCTAAGCGCTTAACGCTTCTCCTCAGTTACTTAGTTCGTTCACTGCTACTGTCGTGGTCGTGTCATTAGTGTCTCTCAGCAAAGTACAGTTATTTTCGTTTCCGAGTGTTTTCACAATGTCCAGTGATCAGTGTTTCATTTTTTAAAAATGATTTGAGTGAGGGTCTCGTGAAAGGGGCCAAGGAAAAAGGAGTACAAACTTTACATGATGCTATTAAAATAAATCCGTCGCGCAGGAGCTGTATAACTAAGCAATTTCCTATTATTTTGGGTAGTGTAGACTGCATTCCTGAATAATATGCTTTAAATAACCTACATAAATAAAGTAATTACAGGAATAGTTCTGCTCTTTTACATTTTGATCTTACGCAGGAATGGGATACAGTTCCCCTAGTGGTAGGAAGTGCTCCTAGCGGCAGCTTTGCGAACCGACGTCTAGCGGGCTAATTCTATAGAAACATTGTACAAAGTAAACCATCCTTTTCGATAGACCAATTCGGTTCATTTTTACAACACTTATTTCTCATCAGATACCACATTTCGTTACAAAACAGCAGAAATTACGACCGGTATGAGTATATTAGTCATTTGGGTCCAGAGTAAACCCCCTCCTAATGAACCAAGATAGTTTATATTTAAAACCCATTTTTCCCTTTAGATTACCACTACGAATACTCAGTTTTGTTGAAATATAACCAAAATTACGGCTGGTATTTGCGAATTGGCAATGTGGGTCCGGAGTAACCTCCCACCCCTTCTAATGAACCGATGTAGTTTACAGTCTATTTTCCTCTGTAGATTACCTCTACGAATACCATTTTATATATATATATATATATATATATATATATATATATATAAAATGGTATTCGTAGAGGTAATCTATATATATATATATATATATTATTTTTGAGGTTTCTTCGCTGGGGAGAATTATTTGTGTTAGTACGGTATTCGTATTAATATGTATATATATATATATATACATATATATATATATATATATATATATATATATATATATATATATATATATATAATATATATATTATTTCTTCTGAATATGACCCAATATATATTTTTTTCTTGTTCGTTTTTCTTTTATGTCACAGGGTCGATAAAGCAGAACACCATTCGTTTTTGTTCAACTACTTTATTTTCTCTATTTTGCCCGACATGTTTCGATCCTTTGTTCGCACCTCTTCAGGGGTTTTCTTATGAAAATATATGTTTTTGTAACTCCCAAAGTCAAATTTTGTACAATAATAAACATTTATCGTTCCTTTAAATGAATTTACTGTTAAACAAATATTATTTTACGAAGTATTCTTAGTTAATAATAAATGGACGTTAAAATTTAAAAAAAAATATTTTACGAAGTACTTTCCATTACCACCCTTTAATAGCTAATAGACTGAAACTAATATGTAAACAAGTTGGCAAAATAGGTTGGAAATTTCGTAATAAAATTGAAAATAATTTTAGCAATATTAAGGACAATGGGGGTCTCCCGTGGTCTAGTGGTTAGCGCCTTGGATTCATAAGCGGGAGATGGTAGGTTCGATCCCCACCTCCGGCAGGAATTTTCTCATCTCAGGGCTCGTTGGGAAAATTCCTCGCTGTACCCTGGATGTCGCCGCTAATGACCTAGAAGTAGATGCGCCGTAAAAAAAAAAAAAATATAACTATAAATTTCAAACATGCAGAAAATACTTCAACTGAATCCAAATTGTTTATATATATATATATATATATATATATATATATATATATGTATATATATGAACAGGGGTTATTTTCGGAATCTATGAGAAGTAGGAGGATAGATGTGTATTTGAGGACATTTCTCACAAATTGTATCATGAGAATAACCGCAAAAGCTATATTCAGACAGAATGTTTGAACTGGATATGTGGTTCAGAAAAGATAGACTATGTTTTAAAAAATGTCGAATTGAAAGCCTATGAGATGTAATTAAAAATCATATACTTGCTGTAATTTTACACAGATTATGGCCAAACCCTTAGATAAGGAACCTAGGGGGATTATAATAGGGATTCTATGTGCTTACTACATTATATGGGTACTACTTTAATCTTTTTAAAAATAATTATAACACTTTGATCATTTTCTTTTTTAGTCACGACTCTTACTGGAGCTAAGAGAAAGTTGTGTTAATTAACTGATAAATAATAGTATTTGTGAAATATCCAATTCATGTAGCTTTACAGAATCATCTTACGTCACTTTATAAAATTGGGTTTCCATGTCCAAAATATCTGAAGCTTACTAATTATATTGTTATCCTGATAGTTGTACAAGTACTGTCAACGTATTTCGTTACATGCTCTTGCATTGTGTATCACTATTGGTGTTATATGTTTAGTTAACAGACATTTTTTATTTAAAGTTTTTTAAAATGTTTGTTTTCGCCTTGCATCCATTCTTTTTAATACCTCTACTTGTCAGTTTCTTTCTAAACCAGTTTTCAGTTGACATTTGCTATGCCTGATCCAGAAAAAAAGAAAGAAATGTATTTTTGAATAGCATATTGCTGAATTATAGTCAAGAATCCATGGGCGTATATAGGGGGGAGGCTGAGGGAGCTGCAACCCCCCCACCCCCCGAAATGGTTTTTACCGAATCGGTAAAAATGTGTCATAAAACCTCTAAAAATAAATTAAATTAAACTACTTAGTTCATAAAACATATTCTATTTTAGGTTTAATAGCGTTTCAGTTGGTTAAAACTATTCCATGTTCTAAATTGTTAGTATTCCATACCCCGAAAATGGTACCAACCGCCCCCCGAAATTAGTTCCTATATGCGCCCATGCAAGAATCCTCGGACCTTTTAAATAAATTCGATAGGTGGGGAGGGGGACGCTGCAAGAAGGGGCTCTTAAATTTAGGAAATAAAGTTGATCCAGACCAACCTTAAGAATTTATCTAGTCAGACGCGCTGAGTCTGAGTAGCATTAACCGAATCAGAAATACGTTTTCACATGGAAAATACAAGAATAGCATTTTTTTGGATAGTGAAATATTACTTTGTCAAGGAAAATATTAACTTACACAGGAGGTTGTTTATACCGCGTTGGAGTAATTAGAAAGTGTTACACTCGAAGTTGTTCATAACTGGTCACGATCGTAAGCTTAAGAAAGGAAACGGAAGAATATCGAGGCAACCCCCCTACAGGTCAAAGGTCAAGGTATAATTTTTGATCTGAAAGTCAAAAACGAATACACTCACCCCATGTAGACACCCACCACGATGTAGATGGTGTGAAATTGAAGATGATACTCGCTGGCACGCTGTCAGTAAATGTGAGATACTTTGGAGGAAGAGGGAGGTATAACATGACCGTGGTTGCATCCAGGGTTTATAGATACTTAGGTATATAAACATACATCCAAATTTTAACTACATTTATTTTCGTAATCTATTCCGGATAGCGGCAATAGGCCAACATCACATATAGGTTTCCTCGGAGGGAGGGAGGAAGTTAACAGGAAGCGAGTTTCGCTCAATGATAAAGCACTCGGCTCATATTCTTGAGGACCTGAAATCGTCACTGAAATATTTTATCACTCACTCTTTTATTCACCTTTTAAAGATCTTAAGAAATCAATAACGTATGAAATATTATTTCGTTGGAAGCAGACAATTGAAAAAATATGAAACTTTTCCTATTTTTTGTGTGTCGAATGTGTAAGTACAGTGCATTTTTTCTATTGGGGTAACTCAATTTACATAAATAAAAATCATAAAAGTCAGCTGGTGCGACCAAACCACCGGAGCTGTGACGCATATTTTTTATATACTAACAAATTCTTTTATCATTTCTACAGCACGGTGTATTATTTTGTCCATATCCTCTACAAGTAATAGTCATAATTTGGAAAGAATTCGTGAAATATTACACTATAATTTCAACGAGATCCTTCGCAGTCAGGGGGATGAAACAATCCAATTCTTATCTCGAACCGCTTAATTATTTACATTAAGCAGAAATTATTATTTCGTTAATTACTATTATAGTAGTTACATTTTTATTTTTCGGGTTAGCTGCCTATTTAATTCTATGAATTTCCAACGCCAGAAAATCTGACTGGAAATTGCTCTGGGGTTTTTAATATTATATTTGCATGCTTTTTATGTGTTTCATTTTCCTTTAAAAAATAAAGTAACCTTGAATAAAGTAATATTTCTTTGACAAAATTTGGAAAATCAGAGAGAAAAATAAGTTTCCAGTATCCAAGTATCCAGTATTTCGTTCATAAAAAATCTAAGAATAATGAACAAGATGTTCATTTCCATGCAAGAAATCTAGTAATTCCCCTTTTTGAATAATAGAACAAGAAAGACAATGCCTTATTAATTTTAACAAGATTTTATTGCAGTTTTAAAAGGCGGACTTAAAGAGATTTACATGGGCCATTCTTCTTGACAGCTGAGCTGGATTCTTTCATTCTTTGGTAGGATGTTGAAGGCGAAGCTCCCTCGACACAATGACAACTTCTCTCGTTTTAAGTTCTTCGCTGTCGTCCAATTAGCCGAGGCTTCACTCTTCTCTCATTGTGTTAAACATGAAACAAGCCTTCGTCCGGCTCTTAGTCCTTACGATTTATACATGGATTTTATTCCGTCTTGTAACCAAAATGTCAGTGCTTGTTTGAATACTGGTAGTAAGTAACGACAGGTAGAATTGAGCATCAACCTAACTATTTTATCACGTTTTTGAATTTATTTAAGTCGTGCTTACTACTACCTATTCTGCACTCGCCAGCTTACTCACTAAAACTAAAACATCGTTCACAATCGGTAACCGATCTAAATGATCTTAAAAGTTACTGTTTTTTTGCTGCCAAGTGTAATGTTTTTAGTAAAAGTAGGTTATCTCCATACAACACAAAAATAACATGAATACGGCATAGAAAAATATTATATATGTATATGTCGGATATCAATAACAATAAGGAGACCAAAAAATTGTGGTGGAACAAGTTCGATCCAAACGATTATCGGAAATCTTTAGGGATGGATGAACAATGTTTCAGCGGATAGTTGCATTGGGTTTAGCATTCTAAAAATCATATATTCAGGAATTATGCTATCTTGGTTTGTTTTCATAAAGTTCTATAGCCCTAGTGTTATTTGGAAGTTCAGAAAGTTAGTATTATAAGGTCTCGCTGTAGCACATATAAAATATTGAATCCTCCCTAAGTGGCAAAATGAGTGGCTGCAAAATAGAGATAATAATTTAAGCGAAATAAAATCCATTACCTCGGCATGGAATACGTCATGTCAAGACTGTAGGCGTGATGAGGTGGTTCTGTCGAGAATAAGAATTGGACGTACAAATCTCACCCATGTTTTCTTATTCACACGGGAAGCAAGCCCTGAGTGCAATGTATGTGGTGAAGATCTTTCCATAAACACATATTTACTGACTGTCGAGGCTTTGAGGACCTTGGAAACGAAATGGACATTCATGGTCCATTTCCAGTTGTGGTATACTCTAGGCGACCATGAATTGTGCCAAAAAGCACTGAGACTTATTAAAACTGCAAATCTGATTAAAAAAATAAAAATAAGATAGGATAGAAAATAAACGGGTATGCATGTGTGTTTGTGTGTGTGTGTGTGTGTGTGTGTGTGTGTGTGTGTGTGTGTGTGCGTGTGTGTGTAAATATGTTTATATGTGTGTGCAAGTAGAAGCGTGTGAGCATATACATATGTATGTATGTAGTAAGGTCCATAAGTTCCCGGCCTGTCCTTCCCCTCCTTCAAACGTGCCGGGACCTGCACGCCTATGCAGGTCCATGCCTGCTCACTCCATACCCATCGCCCGCAATTCCTCAGTCTTGTCAGTCAGTGTCCAGCCTTGAAGGAAACTCCCCATTTTTACAATGTTCAAACTCGAGTACCGTGAGGTAGTTAAATTATTTTGTAAAGAGGGTCTTACTCCTGCGCAAATTAAAGAGCGCTTGGATTGTGTATACGGGCAGTCCTCCCCCTCGTATTCCACAGTGAAAAAATGGGCAAAATTATTTAAATTAGGGAGAGAAAGTCTAGAAGATGACCCACGTCCCGGTCGCCCATTGGAAGCTGTCACTTCTGAAACAATCCAACTTGTGGAATCAAAATTGCTGTCTGACCGGCGACTAAAAACCAAGGAAATAGCAGCGAGGTAAGGGCTTTCAAAAGCAAGTGTTTTGTGGATCATCAAAGAACATTTGCATATGAATAAGGTTAGTGCAAGATGGGTTCCAAAAATTCTTTCAGCAGCTCAAAAACAGGAACGAGTTCACTGCTGCAATGAATTTTTACGTGAGTATAATGCCGACCCAAGGAATTTTTTGGACTCAATTGTAACTGGGGATGAGACAATGGTTCTATATTATGACCCACTCAGCAAAAGAGAGTCCATGGAATGGAGAAGACCAGGAGAAGCGCCTCCTTTAAAGGCAAATGTCACGCAGTCAACAAAAAAGGTAATGGCCACAATTTTTTGGGACTGTAAAGGAATATTACTGATAGATTTTAAAGAAAGGAATACCATAATGAATGGTGAGTATTATGCAGCCCTACTTCACCGGTTACGAGACGCCATTAAAGAGAAGAGGCGAGGGAAGTTAAGCAGAGGTGTCCGCCTCCTTCACGACAATGCCTCTGTCCACACAGCATTAATTTCCAAGGCCGCTGTGAAGGACTGTGGATTCCAAGAAATCTCTCATCCACCCTACTTGGCCCCTAGCGATTTCTACCTTTTCTCAAAGTTAAAATCTGACCTTCGTGGAAGGCGATTTAACACCGACGAAGAGCTCCAAGCAGCAGTGGAAGAACATTTTTTTAACAAAAAAAAATAATTTTCTTATTTTTTTCATGGTATAGAAATGTTGCCAAAGCGTTGTATTAAGTGTGTTGAAGTTAGAGGAGAATATATTGAAAAAGTCCGTCTCGCAGGACTGCATCATCTTAGCGCGGTTCTGTTCATATCCCTAGTCTAATTTGGAAAGATTAAAATAGAAGCAGTTATTATTTTGGTTCCACCAGTCTTTTTTTTTAAATTAATTATTATAATGGCGTGTCAACCCTTAAGGTCACTAACGCCATTCCTGTGAGTAGTAAAGTCTTGAAAGGTCATGATTTACAATCTTACCTGGAAGGGTCGGCTTCACTAGAAACAGACCCGCTAGTGACAAGGTCTTGGAAATCTATATTTCTAACAATAAATTGTTTTTGTTATTTTACTTAACCAGTTTTATTGTCAACAGACAAATAGAACAGTTCGAATAAGCGAAATCAATTACTTTAAAGTTTTAAACTCTTATTTCTCCGATTGACATCGCCTAATCACAACTTTTATTAGAACCTTTTTTTTAGAGCATTTAATAAGCTTTCTAATGGTATTCTTCCGTTTACCAAGATTCTCAACCTTTTTCGAGATATTAAGGAAAGTAAACAAAGTTACTAAAACTTTTTATGTCTGTTAATAAAATATTTTATTCTAACCCTTCCTTAACTCCAAACGTAACAAAAATTTCAACATATTAGTGTTGATGAAACTCGAACATGCAGAAAATGTTTCAACTGTATCCCATAATTCTAAGTACCAAAATCAAAGACAAAGAACCCTCCCTAGGAAGGACGCTAGGCAGTTGAAAAGCTATATATCTTGGAAATCCATATCTCTAACATTAAATTTTTTTCTTATTTTTCTTAACCTGTTTTATATTCAAATACATTATCCAACAATAATCAATTAAAAAATAACAAGGAATAAAAAACAGACAAATAGAACAGTTCGAATAAGCGAAATCAATTACTTTAAAGTTTTAAGCTCTTATTTCTCCGATTGACATCGCCTAATCAAAACTTTCATTAGAACCTTTTTTTTAGAGCATTTAATAAGCTTTCTAATGGTATTCTTCCGTTTACCAAGATTCTCAACCTTTTTCGAGATATTAAGGAAAGTAAACAAAGTTACTAAAACTTTTTATGTCTGTTAATAAAATATTTTATTCTAACCCTTCCTTAACTCCAAACGTAACCAAAATTTCAACATATTAGTTTTATTGAAAGTAGAACATGCAGAAAATGTTTCAACTGAATCCCATGATTCTAAGTACCCAAACCAAAAACGGTATTCAAAAAATATTTTTCCAATTTTCTCGAAAACGGTTAAAGCTATCGCCTTGAAAATGGTTTCATTCGTTTTCCTATCCCAGGAATCATATAAAACGAGTACTTAGAAGCTTATGAACTCAAAAACGTAAGCGTTACGATTTTTTTTGCGCGAATTTCGCCCCAAACGCCATCTTCCAGTAGGCGGATTTTGCTGGTTAACGAACTTGACCTTTCAAATTGGACGAAGGATTTTTGTACCAAATTTCATCAAAATCGGACCATTCGTCTTCTATCTAGAGAGCGAACAGACAAATATATATATATATATATATATATATATATATATATATATATATATATATATATAAATAAATATATACATATATATATATACAAATTTGAACCACCGTTATTTTCGGTCTCTAGGGGTTCTGAAACGCGAAATTTTCTAGTCGGTACTTCCGGATTGTTTCATTGTATCAACCCTATAAGCGGGGTTCCTCCCTATGGGGGAGGGAGGAACCGCGCTAAAACAGAAAAACCAGTTTTTTTCTTTCACCTTTCCTTCTATCCCAGGCCGACAACTTTTGGACCTTACCTCGTATGAGTGTGAGTATACATATATAGATATGTATGTGTTATATATATGTGTAAATGAATTTCTGTATGTATATCGGGGTATACTCTTTTTTTAAGAAGTGTATTCTACCATTTCTTAATCTTAATATATTGATATATAAAGTCTCTTTCAAATAAAAATACTGATACAAACATTCAACTAAGCAAATATTACCTATCCTATATGGATCTTCAATAACTTTTATGTTAAAAGGCAACAATGACTCAAGTGATGAAAAGCAGGGTTTTTAGCCTTTAAAAAGAAAAGAACAAAATTAAAGTTTTGACAGTTTAGTTTCGAATCTAGTACAGTTTTCCTTCTAACCTTCTCAACGGGCCCTGAGATGAGAAAAAGTCCTGCCGCTGGAGGAACTCGAACCCCCGTCTCTCTCCCGCATGAGAATCCAAGACATTAGCCACTAGACTACGGGGATACCTCCTATTCTAGTGTATGCAAATTTAAATACATCCTAGATTAAAATCTTTAAATTTAGCGCACTTTTACAAATGAAATAGCGAGTGGAAATAATCAAAATCCGTAAGTAAAACAACTTCTATAAATTTTCTTTTTATGACCCTTGTTTTAAAAATTGTTTAATACGGCAATGAAGTCCCAAACGTAAAAATAACATTGATGGCACCTGTAAATATTGAAGGGATTTAAAAATGTTTTAATTTTCTTCAATATTACTGTTACACTTATTTAGATATTGATGGATACAACCTATACTGATAAAACAATATTTTGATAACGTAAGGTATCACCAAAAGTGTATTATAAGGCGGTAAATGACTTATATAGGTTGCAACAAAGATACTGCCTTCTCTCAATGCTCAATTTTACCATGGTATTTAGAAAGGCTAGGATTCTGCAGATAGCCCGACTCCATCACCCAAAGGGGTATGGGGCGTTTTGTGAGACGGAAAAGTTGTCTAAAAGACTTCGTTTTGTTTGCAATTTTGCTTCAACGTTACTAATAGATTGCTCCGGGAGTTTCCAAACTTTATTTATTTTTCCTCGGCCGATTAATTTTGTTGGGTTCCCATTAATATGTTGGGAACACAAAACATCTACGCCCCATACAAAATTTCGAATTTGTTGGCCAGGCATTCGAAAACAATTTTTTCTTTTGCACGATTTCTACAGCTTTCGACAATAATAGCTGCCAAGTGAAAATATTCTGGTTACAAAATTTTTTATGATAGCATTATTTTGATATTTTAAATAAGGCGAAGTCTTTCAAAATGTCCACAAAACTAAACATTGACTCAACTTTTGGCAATTATAATACAAAACTATGTCTGTAGACACGAATTTGACCTGAGATGATCGCTCGATTGTCAAAATACACAATTTCTCAAATTTAGATCCACTATACAGAAGCCTTTTGACGGTCTCGAACTCTTTCCACCCAATAATTCTTAGTTTATGCATTTCTACTGGTTAATTTGGAAATACATGAAATTCTGATGAACTAGTGGATAGTAAAATAAATAAAGAACTGGAGTAAATAAAAAAAATATGAATCTTTAAAATGTTAATTAATTAATATTTGGATAAAGAATGACCATCACCAATTCTTTCCCAGTATTTTTTTTTCTTTTTACCTTTTAATTAATTTAAATTAAATTCCCTCTCATATCTCTTGCCTCCAAATAAAATTTATTTACATTATAAAATATTCCACATTATTTGGAGCTTATTAATGTGGATAAAAATGTACCAGAATAATATATTAAGGTTTTCAAATCATTAATTTATTATCTGAATGATCTAACTATGTTTAAATCATCAGTCACAAGAGGGAGGGATTATTGGACTTGTTTAATTACTACTGAAGAGAGATGGTTTTCCAGGGCTTTTCATTATTTTAATTAAAATACGGCTAGTTAACCTTTGAATTGATAACTTGAATACGTTTAAGTTTTGCTATTCCTCTCTCGTTATAAAATCTCTACCTAATCGCAAAGAAAATTCAAAAGTTCATGGTTATCCGTATTACATTTAAATATACAATAATTTATGCATATTAAGAGATAGTAAATAGTAATAAGAATTGTATTTTATAAAATCTAGCTTCCCCTATTTTCTTTCGCTCTACATAGTTTTTTTTTTATATTAGTAATTAATTTTTCTATATTAAGAGGCCGAATTAATTAGTATAAGAACTCGTTTATTGTTACTTCTGTCCCTCAAATATAAAAATAAAATGTTTCTAGAAGATTGTCATTTCTATGTTTTTTTTGAATAGTTAATGTAGTAATTAAATGACAGAACTGTCCAATTTTAATTATTATTGTTTTTATACAAATTAATAAATTGTACTTTTCTAACAAGTTTCTTTAAAACGCATTTGGCCTTTGGGCAATTAATGTGCATTCCTCAGGTCCTAAACAGTCTCAAATTCGTATCCTGTTTATATATATTTATTACATTTATCTTTAAAGAAAGAAATATATTTTGTTAATTACTATTTCTTAAAAAAAAAACTAATGACGAACGCGGAAAAGGTGGGCATTATCGTTGGAAGTCATAGGCTAGAATATGTGGAAGACTAGATTTACCTTAGGCAGTTGGTCTCTTTTGCTAACAAAACATGGAAAGAAGTGGACAGAAGAACATCCACTTCTTTACTGGGCTTTAAGAGAAGTAATGAAAAGAAATTTCCCAAAAGAAGTTAAGAAAAAAGTCTTTGATACCTGTATACTCCCAGCCGTCACCTTTGGTTGTCAAACTTGGACCTTAACTAAGGCTCACTCAAGAAAACTGATAACCTGGCAAAGATCAGTAGAAAGAAGTATGACAAACATAAAAAATCCGACTCGCAGGAACTGTAGCATCTTAGCGCGGTTCCGTTCATGTCCCTAGTGCCATTTGATAAGCTTAGAAAAGAAATAAACTTATTTTTTTTATATATCTCGTAAAAATTGTCAAAATCCTCTCGAACATCTCGAATAAAAGTGATATTAAGGCGTCAGGGACACCGACAGTAGCTAACTTTTACACAGAAGCGGAAATTACAGAATCTGGCTCTCATTCTAAAGCAAAGCTCTATAAATCAATACAAAATATGCCTAATAAAGCCTTTCTAGTGGATACAGAAGCATGGGCGTATATGAGGGGGGGGGCTGAGGGGGCTGCAGCCCCTCCCGAAATTTTGAATTGATGATAAAAACTTCTCGTAAAACCCTTAAAAATAAATTAAATAAGATCACTTAAGTTCATAAAACATATTTTATTTTACGTGTAATAGCGTTTTAGTTGCCTAAAACTATTCCAAGCTCTAAATATTTAGTATTCCATACCCTGGAAATGGTCTCAGCCCCCCCCCCCCCGAAATTGTTTTTATATACGCCCATGTACAGAAAGATCAAGAAGAAGTACACAAGATTGAGTAGAATACCCTGCCTAATATAGCCTATATAGAATAATATGCCGAATAAAACCTATCTAGTTAATACACAAGGACAAATAAAAGTCTTGACGAATAACAAGTCAAGAAAAAAAACTTTATTTAACAAAATAAAACAAAGTTTAGTTGCCCAACTACAATAGAATAATATACCTAATTAAGTCTATGGAGTAGATACAAATGGACCAAAAACAAGTCTTGTGGAATATTGTTTTTTTTCTAATTAAATACTTTTTATCAATATTTAGTATATAACCTTTGTTGAAAACTATTGATTGCTAATTGATGAATCGGTTTACAACTAAGTAGTCTTTATGAATATTTAGTATATAACCTATGTTTGGATCTGTGTTTTTGGGGTGCTCTCCGCCTAGGCTTTGTATTTGTGTCGGCAGATACCTGGGGTATATTTACAGCTCTTGAGGATTAACTCTTAGCAGGTAAATTTCCTGCGGACCTTCTGCTTCTACGGGAATTGAACCGCCATATTCGCTCATAGTTGTGAAGTTTATTTTTTGGATTTAGGGCTTAATATACATATGTAGACTAAATCATAGCAAGAAGTAATCCTCCGTCGTCGGTTCTTAACTGTGTAGACTCGCTAATGTTATCCAATCTTAGATACATCGTATTTAAAATCCACAGCAAAAAAAGTCCGACTCGCAGGAACTGCAGCATCTTAGCGCGGTTCCGTTCATGTCCCTAGTGCCATTTGATAAGCTTAGAAAAGAAATAAACTTATTTTTATTATATATCTCGTGAAAATTGTCAAAATCCTCTCGAACATCTCGAATAAAAGTGATATTAAGGCGTCAGGGACACCGACAGTAGCTAACTTTTACACAGAAGCGGAAATTACAGAATCTGGCTCTCATTCTAAAGCAAAGCTGTATAAATCAATACAAAATATGCCTAATAAAGCCTTTCTAGAGGATACAGAAGCATGGGCGTATATGAGGGGGGGGGGCTGAGGGGGCTGCAGCCCCTCCCGAAATTTTGAATTGATGATAAAAACTTCTCGTAAAACCCTTAAAAATAAATTAAATAAGATCACTTAGTTCATAAAACATATTTTATTTTACGTGCAATAGCGTTTTAGTTGCCTAAAACTATTCCAAGCTCTAAATATTTAGTATTCCATACCCTGGAAATGGTCTCAGCCCCCCCCCGAAATTGTTTTTATATACGCCCATGTACAGAAGGATCAAGAAGAAGTACACAAGATTGAGTAGAATACCCTGCCTAATATAGCCTATATAGAATAATATGCCGAATAAAACGTATCTAGTAAATACACAAGGACAAATAAAAGTCTTGACGAATAACAAGTCAAAAAAAAAAACTTTATTTAACAAAATAAAACAAAGTTTAGTTGCCCAACTACAATAGAATAATATACCTAATTAAGTCTACGGAGTAGACACAAATGGACCAAAAACAAGTCTTGTGGAATATTGATTTTTTTCTAATTAAATACTTTTTATCAATATTTAGTATATAACCTTTGTTGAAAATTATTGATTGCTAATTGATGAATCGGTTTACAACTAAGTAGTCTTTATGAATATTTAGTATATAACCTATTTTTGGATCTGTGTTTTTGGGGTGCTCTCCGCCTAGGCTTTGTATTTGTGTCGGCAGATACCTGGGGTATATTTACAGCTCTTGAGGATTAACTCTTAGCAGGTAAATTTCCTGCGGCCCCATTGTGTTCTACGGGCATTGAACCGCCATATACGCTCATAGTATCTAACCGTTGTGAAGTTTATTTTTTGGATTTAGGACTTAATATACATATGTAGACTAAATCATAGCAAGAAGTAATCCTCCGTCGTCGGTTCTTAACTATGTAGACTCGCTAATGTTATCCAATCTTAGATACATCGTATTTAAAATCCACAGCAAAAACACGACATTTCATCAGAATCCCCTGCTGAATAAAACTTATATAGAATAATATGCAAAATAAAGCCTATCTAGGATAAAAATAGAGGAAAAAAGCCGTTCGTGGTGGTAGAAAATCTTAAAAGTATTTCGCTCAGAAATCTCCGAAATATTGTCACTAATTTTACGTATCCTGTTTTATAGCCAAATAGATTTATATTCTATAATCAATAAGAAAAACCTACTAACAATAAAAAACTATGGGTAACAGATGAAAATAGGGAATACCAAGAATAATTCTAAAGAACGAAATCAACACCAGTACTGTAATCTAGATATTCATACGGCATCATCGAATTCTAGCAAACAAAATATTGATTCTAATTATACGTATCCTGTTTTATTGACAAATACATTTGACTACTATAAGCAATTAAAAACACTAGGGAATATGCCAAAGAACTCGGAGTAGGAGCCTCGACAGTTTCAAGACATTTGAAGGAAATCGACAAATCCAAAGCAGACATTACTTCGCTTATTCAAAACTTTCTTTAGAACCTTTCTTGTAGACCATTTAGTAAGCTTTCGAATGGTAACCTTTCGCTTCCCAAGATTTTCAACCGTTTTCGAGATATTAAGAAATTATACGAAGTTCCCAAAACTTTTCATTATTTCTGACAACAGAAAATTGGTCTCATTTTATCTATCCTGTTTTACACACACATACATTTTCCTTACAAATACAACATAAGAAATTAAAGAAATAAAAAGCAATAAAAAACCAAGGGAAAGAGACAAAAATTACAAAAAGAACGACAAAAACCCGTTCATAAGAACAAAACAGACGTATTTGAAGTTTTAAGCATTTATTTCTCCGATTGACATAACCTAATCAAAAATAGTTTTAGAATCATTTTTGTAGAGAATTTAGTAAGCTTTCAAATAGTTTCAATCCACTTACCACGATTTCCCAACCGTGTTCGAGATATTAATGAAAGTATACGAAGTTTCCAAAACTTTTCATATCTGTTCATAAAATATTTTATTCTAACCCTTCCTTAACTCCAAACGTAACATAACTTTCAACATATTAGTTTTAATGAAAGTAGAACATGCACATAATGTTTCAACGGAATCCCGTTATTCTAAGTACCCAAACCAAAAACGGTATTCAAAAACTATTTTTCCAATTTTCTCGACAACGGTTAAAGCTATCGCCTTGAAAATGGTTTCATTCGTTTTTCTAGCCCAAGAAGCCTATAAAACGAGTACTTACAAGCTTATGAACTCAAAAACGTAAGCGTTACGATTTTTTCTGCGCGAATTTCGCCCCAAACGCCATCTTCCAGTGGGCGGATTTTGCTGGTTAACGAACTTGACCTTTCAAATTGGACGACAGATTTTTGTACCAAATTTCATCAAAATCGGACCATTCGTCTTCTATTTAGAGAGCGAACAGACAAATATATATATATATATATATATATATATATATATATATATATATATATATAAATAAATATATACATATATATATATATATACAAATTTGAACCACCGTTATTTTCGGTTTCTAGGGGTTCTGAAACGCAAAATTTTCTAGTCGGCACTTCCCGATTGTTTCATTGTATCAACCTTATAAGCGGGGTTCCTCCCTATGGGGGAGGGAGGAACCGCGCTAAAACACGACATTTCATCAGAATCCCCTGCTGAATAAAACTTATATAGAATAATATGCAAAATAAAGCCTATCTAGTGGATAAAAATAGAGGAAAAAAGCCGTTCGTGGTGGTAGAAAATCTTAAAAGTATTTCGCTCAGAAATCTCCGAAATATTGTCACTAATTTTACGTATCCTGTTTTATAGCCAAATAGATTTATATTCTATAATCAATAAGAAAAACCTACTAACAATAAAAAACTATGGGTAACAGATGAAAATAGGGAATACCAAGAATAATTCTAAAGAATGAAATCAACACCAGTACTGTAATCTAGATATTCATACGGCATCTTCGAATTCTAACAAACAAAATATTGATTCTAATTATACGTATCCTGTTTTATTGACAAATACATTTGACTACTATAAGCAATTAAAAACACTAGGGAATATGCCAAAGAACTCGGAATAGGAGCCTCGACAGTTTCAAGACATTTGAAGGAAATCGACAAATCCAAAACTGACATTTCATACGGTACAGCCTGATATATTTTTAACAATGAATTGCTTTTCTTATTTTAATTAATCTGTTTTATTGTCAAATACATTATCCTACTATAACCAATGAAAAAACAACAAGGAATAAAAACAAACAAGAAGAACCGTTCGAATAAACGAAATCAATTACTTCAAAGTTTAAGCACTTATTTCTCCGATTGACATAGCCTAATCAAAAATTGTTTCAGAATCTTTTTTGTAGAACATTTAGTAAGCTTTCGCATGGTAACCCTCCGTTTACCAATATTCCTAACCGTCTTCGAGATATCAGGGAATGTATACGAACTTCCCAAAACATTTCATGTCTGTTAATAAAATATTTTATTCTAATCCTTCCTTAGCTCCAAACGTAACCGAAATTTTAACATATTAGTGTTGATGAAATTCAAACATGCAGAAAATGTTTCAACTGAATCCCATAATTTTAAGTATCAAAATCAAAGACAAAAAGAACAGTTCGAATAAGCGAAATCAATTACTTTAAAGTTTTAAGCGCTTATTTCTCCGATTGACATCGCTTAATCAAAACTTTCATTAGAACCCTTTTTGTAGAGCATTTAGTAAGCTTTCCAATGGTATCCTTCCGTTTCCCAAGATTCTTAACCTTTTTCGAGATATTAAGGAAAGTATACAAAGTTACCAAAACTTTTTTATGTCTGTTAATAAAATATTTTATTCTAACCCTTCCTTATCTCCAACCGCAACCAAAATTTCAACATATTAGTTTTAATGAAAGTAGAAGATGCAGTAAATGTTTCAACTGAATCCCATGATTCTAAGTACCCAAACCAAAAACGGCATTCAAAAATTATTTTCTCAGTTTTCTCGAAAACGGTTAAAGCTATCGCCTTGAAAATGGTTTCATTCGTTTTCCTAGCCCAAGAAGCCTATAAAACGAGTACTTACAAGCTCATGAACTAAAAAACGTAAGCGTTACGATTTTTTTTGCGCGAATTTCGCCCCAAACGCCATCTTCCAGTGGGCGGATTTTGCTGGTTAACGAACTTGACCTTTCAAATTGGACGACAGATTTTTGTACCAAATTTCATCAAAATCGGACCATCAGGGAAGCCAGAAATGAGCGAACAGACAAATATATATATATATATATATATATATATATATATATATATATAAATATATACATATATATATATATATATATATACAAATTTGAACCACCGTTATTTTCGGTCTCTAGGGGTTCTGAAACGCGAAATTTTCTTGTCGGCACTTCCGGATTGTTTCATTGTATCAACCCTATAAGCGGGGTTCCTCCCTATGGGGGAGGGAGGAACCGCGCTAAAAGGAAAGAGAAAATTAGGAGTTCTGTCATTAGAGAGAAGACTGATCTGAAGAATATAATCCATCAGGTTGGAAGGCGAAAATGGGAATGGGCTGGTCACATTTTAAGAAGGTCAGATAAGAGATGGTCAACGGAGGTGACTGTTTGGACACCCTATGGTCACAAGAAGCGACGAGGAAGACCAAAACAAAGATGGCTTGCCCTTTATGGTGGAGATTGGCGAGGGAACGAGATGCTTGGAAGGAGAAGTGTATCCAGATAGCTACCTCGGCTTCCCAGTAGGCTGGTCACCTGAGAAAGTCTAGACCTGTACTCCTTCATGGAAGGTCTATGTTCAAACTCAAATAAGAATTTTTTTGCAGATTGAAATTGTTATTTTATTTTCAGTTATTTATAATTATTTGTATATATTTATTGTAATTTAATTTTATTGTTGAGTTAAGAACATAATAAAAAGGCTTTATAATTATTATTATTACTATTTCTTAATTAACAAAATATTTTTTTGAAGAAAAGTATGTATATATATATTTTTTTTGTTGAAAAAAAAGTATGGATAAATATATATCTTTAATAAATAATTAAATAATGTTAGTAGTTTGAGTGTTATGATATGTAAATATAGTAACTACAATGTAAATAGCAGTGCTTTAAATAATATTTAGCCCTTAATTCTTAACCGAAATCTACTAAATCTTGTTTTATGTTCTCTTAAAAATTTGTATTAAGTTCTACAAGTTTGTATTTTTGTATAAATCTGCATTTGTTGTAATTTAAAAAGAGCTAAACAGACGTTGAGAAACTCGTAAAATTAATTTAAAAAAAAATCAAATAATGGTTGTGTGTTTATTTATATATACATAGATCTTCATGATGTTCAACATGTTTTCCTAGACATTTCCTAACCCAAATTGAATTTAATAAAACCTGGGTTGAAAACGAAATACCAATACACATACATGTATGTGTCTGTTTACATATAACAAAATACGTAATAGATTGAATTCGATGTGCTAATGGCCTTAGCAGCCGATGCACAAAAAGAAAAATAATAAATAAATAAAAACTGGAAAATGCTCTAATATCAACATAATTTAGAAATTCTTAAAATATAACACACTTAGAAATATGGCACTTATAATAATTAGAAATGAAGCTTTCAGATTATGATCTTCCTTTAAAGTGACTCCTTAGGAAATAAATAAATATAACCTAACGCGATGTGCCGTAAGAAAAAAAGTATATAATATAACGATTTTTATATAGGACTTATGGAAGACAGCCTTTTCATATTGTTTTTCAGTTTATTGCGTTTTTCTCGGAAACGAAGCACAAACGAGATATATGCCAAAGGTCTTTTTTTTCTTTCTTTTCCAACCTGCATCGATCCCCGAAGTTTGACCTTGTAAGTATATTTGTATATGTATATTCAAATTTTCTAGTAAATTAGCAAATTTTTTAATGTACTCTAATGAGTGCCAACTAAATTACGCAAAAGACAATTCAATGATTTGGAAAACACAAAATGGACATATCTCTCGAGTTGAAAACGTTTCATTCAGTTAATTTTTATTGATTCCAGGCTGGACAAAGGATTCCCACAGTTTGGCTGATAAAAAATGAGTAATCTATCATTTCTTTACGCAAGGTCTTTCAAAGTAGCAAAACTTCATTCTACATTTTTCGACAAAAGGGAGCCAATCGTTCACCCTACATGTCAATAAACTTCCACTTCATTTGCAGAGATTATATGCTTATTAAAGGTAAAGGATTTCCTGTAATAAGTGAATCTTTAGTCCGTCAGTGGGCTGAGGGAAAAATCGAAAGAAACATCTAATTCTGCTAGAAAATAAGTGTGTTATTGTACATTCAGAAAAAATCTTGTATTAATGGGTTATGAGAATTAAATCACTCCTTTCTTAAGAGAAATTTTGTCTGTTTTTGGATGGAATAATTATCTTATAATTAATTATCATGGACGCTTTTTGAGCAATGCTTTCTTATTCAATAAAAAATACACCTACGTTTAAAAAACTTACAATTGGAAATTACTCATATTCCCTTCAGAATTGGACTATACTTCATACAAACGATTTTGTTAGAAATTATGCCTAGAACCAGCTCCTAGAAATTAGATACTTAGACATACATATATATATATATATATATATAAGGTATATTTAATCAATTAGTGATGATTATTCCCAATTTCTCTGAAATGGCTGACATATTTCTGATACGTTTCTAGAAACAAGTCGATGAAAAGGAAGAAATCAGTTGGAAGAGAAGAAGTAACTATTTTCTCTTTGGCCAAGTTTAACTGCTCCTTAGAAAATAGACTCCCCCCTCCCCCTTTCACATATTCCCTTTCAGAGAAAATCAAAGGAACTTTCCAGAGTCAACCGCTCTCTTCAAAGTACTGTGACAGATTTGAAGTACAAGCATCTTGGCTTTCTTTCTTTGCTTTTGATAAACAAGAGGTTCAAAGAAAGATACTCATTCCACGTAGTGCTTTAATTCTTGCTGCAGTTTTAAAACATTAATATTTATCTATTTATTACAAATTATCTATGAACTATTATTCCTAGTGTAAGATAGCACTAAAAAGTTCGATTTCCTGTAGTTAGATGGTATAATTCACTTTTTAATAGTATTAGTGTCCCTGAGGACGCATCAGTTGGTGTAAAACCAGTGAGGCAATTTTAATAAAATGGTAAGTATCTAATAGTGTTCGTATTTTTTTAGAGACCATCCATTTATTCTATAAAGATATTATTTTACTATGAAAAATGTAATGAAATATTGCTGTAAATAATGACTAAATTGTATGACATAGATTTCATTATTTGAGGCAAAACATTTGACACCGCAGCCACGTAGTAAATTTATGAATGAAATAGCCTTTTCCTTCGTCAACAAATATTTATAATTATTCGAAAAAGTATAATTATGTAATCAAATAAAACATTTAAGTAAATAGCAAACCCAAAATCTGGCGTAGGTCTCCCTTTGCAGAAGTAGTAGTCTACTAACCTAGCAAGAAAATTCATAATCGATGTTTATAGTGGATTTAGTTATTCGCAAAAAGATTTATCCTCTCGTACTCTGGTGCCTACAAAACCATTTACGGAAAGCCGCAGCGATGTGATTTCTTCAGCGGAAATGTCACCCACAGTACCGAGTACGTTCCGGTGTACGCAATCTACTATTGCATCAAATGGAACTTTATATTTGGTATATATATATATATATATATATATATATATATATATATATATATATATATATATACCAAAAATTTAGTTAAAAGCTGCCAATCGCATGATTCATCTGTTTTTGTTTCAGACACATGCCGTTCTAAAGGTCAGAAAAGAACCGTGTTTTTTATTAAAAAAAAACACCCTAATTTTCTTTGCTTGTACATAATATTATTATGTGTCCATTTTACAATATTTATTTTAAAATCATCACTAAATTTGCTTTAGGGGTAATCCACTTGAACATTGAAATGTTCATAAATGTATTTTCAATAACTGTTCAAAACATTGATAAAAATAAAAAAGTCTAGCCACAAGTTTTCGAGAATCCCTCCAGTCCCAAAGAATATTCTGCAAGCTGCCGAATCTTACAAAATATGTAAAATGTAATTATCTTTCCGATACAGTATACTCAGTACTGAGATCATATCTCACTATCGTAATGTAATTGAAAATTTAGGGTAGTAAAACAACTAATAAATAAAACTAATACCATGTTTATTTATGTGGTCGTATCAGAATTAAGTAAAACATTATTCTTGGGGGTCTCCCCGAGGTCTAGTGGCTAACGCTTTATATTCCTATGCGGGAGATGGTAGGTTCGATTCCCACCGGCGCACAGTTAACGTCCAATGGACAAAAACCTAAATTTTTGTTTTCTTATATTTAATTTTTAATCCTCTAGCTAAGTTTAGAAACTATTCAAGGAATTAAAATCGTATAAAACTAATAGATATTAGTTTTATTTTGATCACATTAGCAGTATTATAAACAAGGCAAAGTCTTTAAAACCTGCTTTATACCAACAATCAGTTTGAGGCTCTCCCGTTGAAGATAGGACAGTGTTTTTATTAAGTCATTCGAAGGAAATTACGTCAAAACTATTCCTTTTTTATCTGATATAATTTATTATGGATAATTACTCCCTTATTATTTATCCTGAATTATTCTCCATTGATCTTTGACATTATTCTTAAGTACAAAGTTTTGATAGACCATCGCAAAAAAACTTCATCTGAACATATCTCCAGTTTTTTAGAGCTTAAAGTTTACCTCAAGTATAATGTACTGAGGGCAATTTAGTTTGCCGAAACTTGCCGATTCCAAAGATTTTTATTTTTAGATCCATCACATAATACAATTTATTTTTTATTCCAAATTTGAAAAAATGAGGATAAATCCAAGAAAACGGTATTAATCCTTGGGCAAATGATTCAATATAATTTGCAGGATGCTCCTAAAGAAATATTAAGCAATATTAAAAAGACTGCGAGTTCAGTCTAGGAAAAAAATTTGGGAACGTGTTCACCGCAGAGAAAAAAACTCTTATATAAATATTCGTTGAAACAATAAATCAACTTAGAAGAAATTTTATTACTTTTTATCAAGAAAAAAGATATTCACGCCCTGATGGCCCTTCCGGCTTCCTTAGAGGCAGACATAAAAAAGGGTTTAGAGCGTTGTGTGAGAGATCGAAAAAGCGCCGGGTTCTTTGCTACCTGGCCTACTTTCATTACGGAAAAAAAATATAAAAAGGCAAAACAAAATCAGTCCAGACATTAATGAATGCATAATAGAGGATTTTACAAAAAAGCGACGGCTGGTATACGGCACCCTAAGAATTCAAGAGAATATTATTCCTCTGAGCAATTCAGTGAAGTACTATTGGACAAAAAACTAACATGGAAAATACACCTGGAACATGTAAGGAACAAGACCACGTTTGCTTTGTGGACATGTAAGAGGCTGTGTGGTAGAACCTGGGGTCTTAAACCACACATTGCCAGAGGGCTATATTTGAATGTAATCAGGCCAATTGTTGCCTATGGTGCATTAGTTTGGTGGCACCGATTGGACACCAAATATATGAATGCCATGGTAAATAAAATACAAAGACAAGGATTCCTCCTTATAGGTGGGGCAATGGGTTCTACGCCCACTCTCGCCCTGGAAGCACTCCTGGATATACCACAGTTACATTTGCATGTAGCAAGAATGGCCATGATTACAGCTCATAAGCTGACCTCGCAAAACGTGATTAGAGCACCTCAGGCGTAGGAAGGACATTCAAGAATCTTTAGGATTATTGAATGTATCCCGGAATTGGGTATTCCGTCGGATGCAATCATCCCTGAATATGGTTTCAAAAGAAGCTTCAGGGTCAACACTGGAGTGGAGCGGAAATCTTTGGTGCCCACACCGGTGAACATACCCAATGGATTCAACGTCTATACAGATGGATCGAAGACCTCAGAGGGGACTGGCTCAGGAATATGGTGTAGGGGGTGCCAAGAGGGGTGGTGCCCCTTAGGGAGAGAGCCATCGGTCTTCCAGGCTGAGGTATATGCAATCCTTGCTGCCGCAATTCAGTTGAGAGGAACACAACACAGCCAGAAAAGGATTAATATTCTAACGGATAGCCTGGCTGCCTGTAAAGCTTTAAACAACCCAATGACTAAATCAAAACTGGTCAGGGAATGTAGAATGGAACTAAATGAATTGGCCAAGAACAGGAACTGTGTTGAGATCCACTGGATACCTGGGCACAGTGGAATCCCTGGCAATGAAAGAGCGGACCTACTTGCAGGAAGAGGTGCCGCTATAGTGCCAATTGGCCCGCTCCCTTTTGTGGGGCACCACCGTCATTATTCAAACGGATAATTCACCATTGGCTGCGTGGGAAGCAGCAAAACCTGTGGGAGAACCAGACTTTGAGGCACACCAAATGCTTTATTCAAAAGCCCTCTGGAGAACCGTGGAAGGAGCTGAAGCTCCTAAACAGAACAGAACTCAGAGAAGCAATTGGAATAATTACGGGACACTGCAAACTGAATAAGCACCTTTGTAGGATGAAGCTGGTCAACTCCCCCACCTGTAGATGGTGTGGAGCAGAAGAAGAGACACCGTTACACATCATCCGTGACTGTGAACGGTTAGATTATATACGGTTTAGGTACTTTGGTGACACAAAGGATACCAATCTTGAACCAAGCGAAATATCCATTAGGAGACTTCTGGACTACTGGAAGGTAATACTCTGAGGAGAGACAACGACGGGTTGCACAATAGGTCGCATGGCCGCGGTACGCTCCCACTGAGGAGGACAACCCGAAAGTATTGTATTGTATTGTATAATAGAGGATGACATTGATATTCAAATAGATATTGGTTTCGATATAAGTTTACATTCTCAAGAATCCAAAAACGATTCAGACTCGGAATTAAGAAATTATTTAATAATTTCATAGAAAATAGTAAAATATTATTATTCTATGGCAATATTACTATAAGTATAATTTACTACTATACTATTACTACATTATATGGTACCGTTATAATATATTTTATAATGTTGTTATTAATAATATTATTACCTGCTATATTATTTCTATTAATATTACAAATATTACAATTAATATTATTATAGCCGTATATTATGCATTATTATACTATTGTTACTTTGTTTTGAGTTGATTTCAATTAATAAAAATGTTTATTTGAAAATAAGTAGTGGTTAATGATTTTTGTCCACAATCCTCACTACTTCGTTACACTGTGCGGCGGCAGGAATTTTCTCATCCCACGGCTCTTTGAGAAAATTCCTCGCTGCACCCAGGATGTAGGCACTAATGGCCTAGATGCGCCATAAAAAAAAAAAAAAACTTTATTCTTGATGCAATTGACATTTAATAAATGAAGTAAGTCTTATCTTCAAGCTGATTAAAAAAAGAAGAATTACTTAAAAAAGTATCCAAAAAAATTCAACCGTTTGATTATTGTCATCTACTTGCGATATACATGTATGTATAGAAATTCAACCGTTTGATTATTGTCATCTACTTGCGATATACATGTATGTATAGAAATTCAACCGTTTGATTATTGTCATCTACTTGCGATATACATGTATGTATAGAAATTCAACCGTTTGATTATTGTCATCTACTTGCGATATACATGTATGTATAGAAATTCAACCGTTTGATTATTGTCATCTACTTGCGATATACATGTATGTATAGAAATTCAACCGTTTGATTATTGTCATCTACTTGCGATATACATGTATGAATAGAAATTCAACCGTTTGATTATTGTCATCTACTTGCGATATACATGTATGTATAGAAATTCAACCGTTTGATTATTGTCATCTACTTGCGATATACATGTATGTATAGAAATTCAACCGTTTGATTATTGTCATCTATTTGCGATATACATGTATGTATAGAAATTCAACCGTTTGATTATTGTCATCTACTTGCGATATACATGTATGTATAGAAATTCAACCGTTTGATTATTGTCATCTACTTGCGATATACATGTATGTATAGAAATTCAACCGTTTGATTATTGTCATCTACTTGCGATATACATGTATGTATAGAAATTTTAACCAAGGGTATTTTCGTGAACTATGGGGTGTATTTAGATTATTGTTTTATTAAGTTGTCGTGAGTACCTGTATCATATACTTATAGTTGCAAAACGACTAGTTATTATTTATGTATATCTATACTGTATACATACTTCCATAAGAGGGACTGATAGTAATGAAGGAGTAGAAGTTGAAGTGGTGGCTGATTGAAGGAGGTAGGTAATTGCTGCTTGTTGTGCTTGGTTAATCATAAGCACTAAATATATCTTGTCTATGAATTAGTGGTGATTAGTATTACACTAAGTACCCTTGTATTACACATGAATAGAGGTGGAAATAGTCATATACACAAGAAATATGTAACTATTAAATAACTTTGATAAATAAACATACATGTCATAAATATATTCCTACCGTATAGAATGCACACTTCAAGCTCTTCAAAATTACTGTGGTTAACATAAAAACTTATTTGCCTTCAAATTTTGGGATTTTCACAAACAAGAAGTATAAGAAGGATAAGATACCTTAATTTAAAAATAATATTTCTTTGGGTGTAATAGCGTTTTAGTTGGCTAACTAAACGAAGTTCTAGGTTTTTAGATATTCCATACCCTCTCTGCTTCCAATCCCCTGCTGAAATAATTCCTATATATTCCTCTGAATCTTGAACAAAATACTTTATCTGTAATGGAAGATGAACTTCATTCATCTGCCAGAAGCTTTTTTTCCACGAATTTAAAGCGAAAAAATTGCTTACTGTTTTATTGTGATAATAGGTTAACGGTAAAAATCTAATGGACAACAAGGCTACAATAGCTTTAAAAAAATAGAAAATACAAGCGGTGGATTAAATCACTCCCACGATTGAAATCTGTTTAAAATAAGAGAGATACATTATAAAAGCGTTTAAGTAGAGAAGGTATAGCACAAAAACAAAACAACATATGATCATAAATGAGGTGTTTTGTAATTGTCTAATACTTTCTTTAAAAATCTCTAAAACGGTTGAAATCCGTTCAGATAGAGAGATTTCAAAATCGTGGTAAGTAGGAGAGTATCAACCAAATACTTGAAAGTGGCTTATGTTTGGAGATAATATGAGAACATCGTCGTAATATAAATATTTACAACAAACTACAAAATATAACTGTTGAATATATGTAAATGTCGTTTTTGAGGAAAATAATTACAATATACAATAAGGTTCATTTAGTATGAACTGTTTGAAAGTTTAACAATCCAAATTCTTTTAAACATATATATATATAGGAATAATTTAAATTGTATAAATAATGTATAGGTAACAAATCTATGTCAAATGTTTCGGAAAAACCGAATACATCTCCTACCAATTGAAGATAGGGTTCAATTAAAAATGTTAATAGGACCATCTCGGTCCGAGAAAAGGGTTCAAAAAGTTTTTTATTTTGTTCCTTTGAAGACGATATATTAAGAGCTTATATTCAATAGCGAAAATCATTCTATGAAAACGCGCCAGGATGACATTGTTTCTATGTGTCAGACTATTAATGTCAAGAGACCCCATTCAATATTTTTACTAAAACTGAATAGATTTTTTTTTTCTTTTTTGGTACTTTGAAATTGAAGCTTTCTCAAGTAGAAATTATACTCATTATAAATAAGTTTTTTCCGACAGTTTGCTGAAGCGCCCTAGCTATTGAGAGCTAGAGAAAACGAAGGGAGGTTAGTGCTGATTAAGAGACCGGCTGTATTTTTGTCTCCGCTAATGAAGGCGTATTGTTCACCTCCTTCAAAGGACGCAGTTTCAGCCGCATTAGGCTCAGACAAAAGGATTTTTTTTTCTCTTAGAAGACAAGAGTCAAGCACAACGACTCACTAAGCATCCGCCGAGTCGTACAATAGATCTACTTAGGCTTGTATCTTCCCTCGAATTTAGCTGCTAAGCAGTTCATAGCAGCATTGATGAACTGAAATGAATTATTTTTATTTCGGATATGGCCAATGTATAGACCTCTCTCCCTCGCATTTAATCTCTATTAGGAAGCCAAGAAATGAATGTGGCATTCAAAAACCTCGGTTCCTTAAAAACCCGACTGTGCAATGCCAAAGGAAAAATTCCAGTGGGGAATAAGTCTGGGATTTTCAAGATCAAATGTACAACATGTGAAGGCGTCATATATTGGAAAATGTGGTCAAAAATTGAAGAAGAGGTGTTATGAGCTCATGACATATAACACTTCGGAAATGGTCGCTAACTTACAGAATGAATACCACAACAAAGAGGCCCTGGATTTAACATCGTTACACAATGTGAAGAAGGGGTATAAGATGAACGTCCTCGAACGTATTGATATTAAATTAGACAAACTAATAAATAAAGGTAAAAATAAGGGTTATTTTCTTTCTACAGTTCATTATTTATTAAGATCAATTAACTAAAATGTAAGATTTTTGTGTACCTAATAAGTAGTATAGTATCTCGCATGCACAATGATCCAGACGAAAATTAAGAATTGAGTCAGCTGTTCATTGCTGGATTTTGTTTTATGTTAAAAACTGAATTAATCCGGCAAACGTGGTTAACTACTTCTAACACTAGGAGTTTGTTTTTTTTTTGTTTGTTTTTTTTTCTCTTTTTTTTTACGGCAGCGAGGAATTTTCCCAGCGAACCCTGAGATGAGAAAATTTCTGCCGGAGGTGGGAATCGAACACACCATCTCCCGGTTCCTTCATTATTATTGTGAGATGTTCTCTTTTTTCATATGGACACTTTAATTCTTTATTCATGAAGATCAATAGATGAAAATGTGATTTTTTTGAGTATTTATTAAGTAGTATAGTACCACGGATACACAAACCTCTGGAAGGAAATTAATTACAAAATTAATAATTGAAAAAGATGCTTATGTAAATGCAAAAGAGCAAAACTTTTCTTTTTTTTTTTAAATATGTTATTTTTTTGTATTATTCAGGAATGCCGTCTCCACTACCCAAATTATGAGGAATGTACTTAGTTATGCAGCTACTGCGTGACGAACTTTCTTGTTAAGAATAGTACAGCAAAACCTTGTTTACCCGGATCAACAGGCACCAGGGCCGATCCGAGTAGACGAATATCCGGGTTATCCAGAGAATATCAGAATAACGAAACAAAAACAAAAAATAAAGAAATAATCTTCGAAGTATTTTTAATAGAGTTTAGTAATTATTATAAACACAATTTCACATAAAATCAGATACGCTGTACTGTAATAGGCTACGTACTTGCACTATACTCAATATAGCTAACACAAGTCTGTGGTAAAAAAAGGCAGTGAATTTCTGCTGCTTCAATTTAGTGTATCGCTTACGAGCAGCGCGATCTCGCAACCCCTTTAACATTAGAAGTTCATTTAGCAATGTTACTCTTGAAATACTCCATCAATTTCTCAATGTTACAGCGCTGATCACATCCTGTATACCTGTCCTTAAAAATCATCTTGAAACGAAAATCTTCAATTCGTTTTCTGTTATTTTTCCAATCAGATACGGTCTATGTTTCTACTCCAAACCCTGCAGAAATGTTAATTAACGATTCTCGCTTATCGATTGTTGTCAATGCTTCCATCCTTATTTCCATAGTCACGAGAATGTTTTTACGTTTTGCCTAAATCGTGGTCAACGAGCAAACGAAACAGGAATATATACTGTACCTCGAACGGGACGCTAGGAGAAATCGCGTATTTTACCTATTGGGAATAGAAATTTATCGTCAGTAAAACTACGCTTTATCGTCAGTCTTCATTTACTGCACTGAAGAACATAGTTTCGTTTGAAAACTGGTCCGGGTTATCCTATGTAATATATGCGATATACAAAGACATTGTTTCCCGCGCGATACATTGATGAGATACGTCCTAAATAGTTATACTTTAGGATAAGTAAGCAGGATTTCAAAGTACATTGGGAGCAAACAGAACTCTCTTCCTCTTCGGAGCTTAGCTTGGCTCCTAGGAGCAATAACTCAGTGGCCGAATTTACACCCCTGCTTAATTTCTCTAGGGATCTCACCCCCCCCCCCCCCCCCCACCGTAATTGAATACATCTTACCAATTTGAATAATGGACCGAAACCACGTTTAACTCAAAAGGCTAATCAGCAATTAACGGAGTCATTGCTTACACAATGAACAACACTTCATTATAAGCAATGAGGAAATAAAATTAAATCACAAAGACAGGTAAGATTTTAGGCACCATAACATGAAGCCGATAGTATGCTAAGCAGAAATGACTCCATCCTCGTTCTCAACGTTCACTCTTGGCAATACTGTAACAAATATATTTCTCTAGCCTGTTTTCCTAAAATTTTCATTTTACTGTTAAATAAAATTTTAATAAACATCCAATTAAAAAGTGAGGTGAAAAGAGACAAAAAGCTGTACAAAAGAACAAAACTAACAATTTCAAATATTTAGGCAAATATTTCTCTTAGTTAACATCACCAAATCAAAGATTTCTTCAGGAACTTTTTTGTAGAGCATTTAGTATGATTTCGAATGGATACCTCACAATTATCTCGATTTCCCTAACGCTTTCGAGATATTTTAGAAAATATACCAAGATCGGTAAAACGTTCCTTTCTGTCAAAAAAATATTCTTTTCTAATACTTCCTTAATTCCAAACGCAACCAAAATTAAATATGATGAGTGACAAACGTGTTTTAAAAGTTTCAATTATATCAATCGTTTCTGAAACTTATTTCGAAAAACAAGGTATATCAAAATTTCTCGTAAACTATTACAGATATCGTTAGAAATAGTTCCATTCAGTTTGCTCTAAAACCTGCAATTTGCTCTAAAAGTTTGCAAGCATATCGTCGATACAAAAGTATCGAATGTGAAAAAAACGCATTTTTCATTTTAAATCTTTACTGATTGCTGTTGGACTAATGAAGGGCAAACTCTCGAATCTATGTTCACTTAGTGAAAAGGGAGAGTTAAATTTATAAAACATAAAAAAATTCTACATTGGATGGAAATTTAACTACGATCCTGTTTTATAGAATAATATAAAAGGTATTCGCAAGGACGTGGGAAAAATTACATGGAGTTATAACAACAAAGTAAAAAATAGTTACACTAAAATAAAAGACCGGATAACTCCAAGGGATACCAAATATAATATAAACTCCTCGTCAAAAAAAAAACGCAACACCCCAAAATTTATTGATTTAACAGGTTTTTTATTAAAAAAAAAATTATTATATTTATGTCTCTAATCAGAAAAAGACAAAGGAGGAGAACAACTACATTTTCTGTTTAATTCCAGTACTTCTTGTTATCTCTAATCCCATTTGTTATAAAGAGCACTAATACCATAGTCCTTCTTATCAACTTAGGGATGCAAACAAAGTGACTAGGGCTCAGTATTCGTGTTAATTTCAACAAGTAAACATTTTTTTATAATTATGGCCCGGTTGGATAGGGATGATACGGTGAGGGCAGTCACGATGCACCAAGAAGGCCGTAGCACGCGTTACATAGCCAATCGGTTAGGGGTACATTTTTCTACTGTCGCACGGGCCTTAAAACGATTTAGAGAGACAGGAGGATACTCAAGAAGACCTGGATCGGGCCGACCACGGTCACAACACCGCAAGACGACCGCTATATCCGGCTCCAGACTCTCAGAAATCGGCAAATCACAGGTAATGACCTAAACAACTTGTTGGCTGGTGTCAGAAACTTACATGTTTCGGTGTCAACAGTTACTAGACGAGTGAGGGATAGTGGACTGAGGGCACGAAGGCCCATGGTTGGACCTCTTCTTACCAGAGAGCACCGAAGAGCCCGCCTTAGGTTTGCCCAGGAGCACCGGGATTGGCCTGTCGATGATTGGAAACGAGTCCTGTTCACCGATGAGACCAGAGTGGCTCTAAACTCTCCCGATGGACGCAGAAGAGTGTGGAGGAGGCCAGGAGAACGAAACAGCCAATGCTGTATAGTCGCAAAGGAGCCATATGGTGGAGGCTCTTTGATGTTTTGGGGTGGCATCACATGGGAAGCTCGCACGGAGTTAGTTCCGATTCGTGGGGGGTCTTTGACTGCACAAAGATACTTGGCAGAGATTCTGGAGGACCACGTCATGCCATACATGCCATTTATTGGAGAAAATGCATTGCTTATGCATGACAATGCTAGACCTCATGTTGCCCATATTGTTAGGGACTACCTAAACGAGGTCAATATTGACACATTACCATGGCCAGCGAGGAGTCCTGACCTAAATCCCATCGAACATTTATGGGACAGACTAAAAAGATGTGTTCGAGCCAGGGAACCAGCACCAATCAACCGCAGGGAGCTTGAGGTTGCTGTTTTGGAAGAGTGGGAAAGAATACCTCAGGAGACCGTTCAGGACTTAATCAGGAGCATGCCCAGACGTATGGAGGCTGTCATTCGTGCCAGAGGTGGCAACACATCTTATTAGAGATAAGAATAATCAATTTAATTAAAAAAAGTTAAATTTTTTTTTCAGTTTTAGGAGTAAATGTTTTTTTTTTTTTTTGTAATTAAAGGAATTAAGTTTTTTTTCTGAAATTCATTTTTTATTACTCCTATATACTTTTCTGATATGACACAATCAGGTATCATCAGCAAAAAATTGTTAAATCAATAAATTTTGGGGTGTTGCGTTTTTTTTGACGAGGAGTTTATATAAAATTAATTGCACAGATTGAAACAAGATTTATATTGGAGAGTCGTCGCAGTTACTTAGAAAGAGAACAAAACAACACGTACAAAATTTGGATGATCAGGAGAATAAAACTGCTCTAGCTAACCATTCTATAAAATATAAGCATGTATTCGACTTCGCAAATGTAGAAACCATAGAAAAGAAAGAAACTTGACGAAAAGAAAAATAAAGGAAACCATTCATATAATAAAAAACAGGAAGAAAACGGTTAACAAAAAAACTGAAATACAATATTTAAATAGTACATTTTTTAATTTGCTAAGCAAAATTTAATTAGATTTCATCTCTTGACAAAATCTAAAAATTTATTTTATTTTATTATAATGGACTTATCTTGTTCTGGCTGATCGATTTTTGGAATCTATCGATTTTAGCTGATCGACGCTATAAGTAGATAATAGTAACCCCATATTGGACGTGGGCATTATACAGGAAGGTTCGCCTTAATACAATTAGGCTGTAAGTTTATAGTTTTTGAGTTTTGTGGCTCCCGAAGAGGCACCAGAGGTGTGAAACTTGTAGAGCAAGAATAAAGGAATTGACTTTGTTAATTCTCTTTTTTTTTATTGACCTTCCGCCTGAAAAATATTGGATTTAAGAAGATTGGGTCACTAAAAAATATAAATAAAAAGGAAATGTACATTTTTAGGGGTGAGGACAAGAAACCGATAGGTTACAAGAGCACTTGAAACATTTAATAAAATAAAGTTACGGGAAGATGTAAAGTTTATCAAAGATGTTAAATAAAAGATATTGGACAGGTTCATTCACTTTCGACTGAAGCAGGAATGGGAGAATGATAAACAGAAGGTCCTCATGAATGTCGCTTTTTTACTCATCCACATTTCCCTGAACAGCTGTGGTTTTTAGAAACAAACTCCCTCTTTTATTGTGTGGGCATTTTCAGGTGTACGTACATGTATATTGTTCGGATGGGAGAGAATATTCCAAAGTAATAGGAGTTTCTGTTAAAACATCGTACGACTATGAAGTTGAGGATCACATTTTCATTCAGAATTTTATACATTTGTGTTTTTTTATATGCTAAAATTAAAAATTAGCTGTGTTTTATTTTTAGCGCAGTTCCTCCCTACCTTCCATAGGGAGAAACCGCTTATGAGCGGGAAACGCCTCACGACGCAATCCGGAAGTGCCGACTAGAAACTTTCTCGTATCAGACCCCATAGATCACGAAAGTATGGGTGGTTCAAATTTGTATATATATATATATATATATATATATATATATATATATATATATATATATATATATATATATATATATTAGTATTTATATGTTTGTCTCTTCAATCTCTGGCAAGCTCAAAAATGGTCCGATTTTGACTGAATTTGGTACAAAAATCTGTCGTCTAATTTGAACGGTCAAGTTCGTTAACCAGCAGAATCCGCCCAATGGAAGATGATGTTTGGGGCAAAATTCGTGCAAAAAAAATCGTAACGCTTACGTTTTTGAGTTCGTATGCTTGCAGGTACTATATATATATAGCTTTTATAGGAACATAGGAAAACGAATGAAACCATTTCGAAGGCGATATCTGTAACCGTTTTTGAGAAAAGTGGAACAAACGTTTTTATAAGTCATTATTTTTTTGTGGGTACTTAGAATCGCGGAATTCAATTGAAATATTTTCTACATCTTGGAAATTCATCTCAACTAAGATGTTTAAGTTTTGGTTATATTTGTAATTAAGGAAGTATGCGAAAAAAAATGTTTTATTAATAGACATGAAAAGTTTTCGGATCTTCGTACATTTTTCGTAATTATCTCGAAAACGGTTGGGAAATCGTGGTAAGTAGAAGTTGACCATTCGAATGGTTACTAAATTCTCTAAAAAAAGGTTCTGAAGCAATATTCGATGGGACAATGTCAATCAGAGATATAAGCGCTTAAAACTTAAAAAGTGTTTGTTTTGAACGGGTTTTTGTCTTTGTTTATCTCACTTTGTAATTAGTTGTTTTTTGTTTTAAATTGCATTTATCAGTGAAATTAGTAATTTAGTAAAATAAGCCAAGAAACTGTGAAAGGTATTGGTAATAAGTTTGGAGTGGCTGTGGTAATCAAGATGGCAGTGGCTAATCATGATGGCGTATACATAAGGTTGTTTTTAATTCTCCTAGTTATATAACCTTCCTCATAGCCTACAACCAAGTTATCGTTATTTCTTATTTTATAGAAAGATTTAACCCACGAGAGAATGGAATTTTATTTCCCATGAAGCACATATTTACAGTTGATTATAACAGTAAAATAAATATTCTAGTAAAACAAGAAACTTAAAATGACAACGAATTTTTGGTTGTTTGGAATAGAGCCTTCTGTGCAGTAATCGAAGAGTGAGTACGTTTTCAGTACATAATTGTATTGACTTATTCAGCCTTCCTCAAGAATGAGGATTAAGAATTATCTGCTTCAGTGCGAGTTGGCTACTGTCAGTTTCCTGTGATTTGTGATGCCAATCTATTCCATTTCTACAAGATGTACAGAACCGCGCTAAGGTGACGCAGTTCCTGCAAGCCAGAATTTTGACATAGATGGCTAATTTTTGTGCTTGATTTGACATTCTGAAAGAAAACAGAATAGGCGAAAAAATTCGCCACTTTATAAGTGTCATTTTATTTTATCGCTATATTAGTTGAGTCATTTATCTTTTAAATTTTTTTAATTTTTTTTTTTTTCGTTTTTAACGGCGCATCAACTATTTGGCTATTAGCGCCGGGCTATCTACAGGTTGCCTCCCTTGTATAATGCCAACAGCACGTGGTCGGTCACCCATTCAGGTACTGACCACGCCCGACGTTGCTACTAGTTCTATGTTGAATACTAGTTCTATCGCATTTCCTCCGAGCAGATTACGGGGGGATAATATATTTGTCAATCTATGGGCCACGAAAATACCGGTCGTTTAACGGTGTAAATTTATAAAGAGTTCACTTGTCTGGCATCCGTTATTATAGTTTCAAATGTGTGTATATATATATATATATATATATATATATATATGTGTGTGTGTGTGTGTGTGTGTGTAACGTGTAGGATAGGAAAATTTGGATCAAATTAAGAATATAGTATATAGTAATTTATCAAATCAAAAATTTTAAATAAGTTACTTTGAAGAGAAGTAATAAAGTAAAGGTTAAAATGATAAAATATACTTCTTAAAGAAAAATATGCCGTTACATAGCGCACTAGTATTTTTGAAGTGAAAATCAGCGTTTTCAGTTATGACTATGAAAGACGTGGTAAATATCTCTTCATCAACTATCCAACTTGTTTGTGCCTAGCTTCAGAGATTGTGCACCAGAGGACACTTGTGTCACCCTTTCTGTCTTAATGCTATTCCCCCTACATCGGCATGAGGGCACATTTTCAGCTTGGTTTTATTTTGCGTTGAGTCACTTTACAAATAATAGTGCGATATGTACATTCACATACTCACAAACATATGTACATACATACACACAAATCGCGCCCATATAAAAACGAACAAGCGTGCACGTACGTACAATGCCGAGTATTTTCTATCCTTACTTCCTAATTTTAATTTGAACTAAATGATTTCAAAAAATGATTTCAAAAATTTTTTTTTTATAATTAAATTTGTAGCATTAAGGAATATCAATGCTTTCGTTCAAAATTCATGGTCATCTCCAAGTATATCTCAGAGAGAAACATGAATGTCTCTTATTTGTATTAGTAAGTATCGGTGTGATTAGTGTGTCCAATTCGAATTCTCGACAAACCACCTCGTCTCGCATAGAATCCTGAGACGTTCGCAAAAGTTTGTATATGTGGAGCACGATGATTAGGAAATCGAAACTGATTTTCGCGAACCGTCTCACGACTGCTACCTTGGGCGACTCCATAGACGAAAAGCGTATTCAATATTACTGTAGTGAAACGGCATTGTATTCATTTGGAGAACAGCGAAAGATAAATGCACCAAATTGCTGATTTTAATGCCACAAGAAATAACTAAGATAAACCAATAAAAAAACTTCTCAGGCGGCTTTACGTTTATTGACTGTTGTCACTTACTACCAAATCAGTCATGTAATTATCTAAGATTTGGTTGTAACTTGTGAAAGGTAATGAAATAACGCAACTCCCAGCTACGTAACAAAAAAAAAAAATGTTCGTGCGGTCCGTGGAACACTAAAAATGAAAAATCTTTATAACGTAATAATTTATTTGTTTGGGTGGCTGCTGTGAATTTGATATAAGAAATTTTTCACAAAGTACATGAGATCTTTCAGGAAATTTAATATAGATTTTGAAAATGTCATCAGAATTAAATTTTCCCTTGGCGTGAACGATTAATAGCGCAAAAATGGTCAAAAACTAGCGTTTGGACCAAAAAAAAAAAACAAAAAAAAAACATGGAAACGCCTATATCTAGGGAAATAATGCAAGTAAAAATGTTTGCTTAGTGGCATTCAACTATACTTTAGTCGGAGTACACACCCCTCAAGTATTGCGATATTCTTCGGGGCCACCCTGTATATTACTAAGAATTAAGGTTGTAACAAATATTTTGGCTAATTGTATACCGAAAATATAGATGCTTTAATAATTAAAATTGTTTCACAAACAAGGAAGTTAAAAGGTTTTGTTTTTTGAAAAAAAGAGCAATCTTGGTAAACAAAATAGCTTTCAAAGAATAAAAAACAGCAAGAGATAAATGTTAAAATAAAAGCATTATAAACAACTTGAACAGCAATGTCAGATGGGCTCTTTTGCAAATAATACTTGTGTAAAAATGTCATACAAGTTGAACATAATTATTAAATAACACTCTAGTACTTACAAGAATCCGGTGAAGAATGTTCCAACGACCTATATACATAGCAAATGTACTCCAAACCTACCTGAAAATAAAATTATAAATGTTAACAAAAATATCGTTTCAAAAAAATATACTAAATTGTGATTTGACAAGAGAAATTGTAGTTAACAGAGTATAGCAGAAGATTCGATTAATAAAAAAGTCCATCTCGCAGGAACTGCGTCATCTTAGCGCGGTTCAGTTTTTATCCCTAGTGTCATTTGGGAAGATTGAAATAGAAACCGTTATTATTTTGGTTCAACCTTTCCTTCGTAAACAAAGGGCCCTTTACCAAGGGGCAGCGTACCTGGAATCCACCCACCACTGGTTGGCCAACCCAACTAATACAAATAGTTATTTCAAACATCAAAATGTTTCTAATTTTCAGTATTTCTTCTACAGTAATACTAATTCTATAAATAAATGCAATAAAAAAAAACAACAGCCCATTAAAATGTGAGCTAAACAACTACAAAAACCCGGTCAAAAGAACAAAACAAACACATTTGAAGTTTTAAGCACTTATTTCTCCGATTGACAATGCCTAATCAAAAATTTCTATAGAATCTTTTTTGTAGAGAATTTAGTAAGCTGTCGAATGGTAAACTTCCGCTTCCAAGATTCTCAACCGTTTTAGAGATATTAATGAAAATTTACAAAGTTACCAAAACTTTTCATGTCTGTTAATAAAATATTTTATTCTAACCCTTCCTTAACTCCAATCCTAACCAAAATTTCAACATATTAGTTTTGATGAAAGTTGAACATGCAGAAAATGTTTCAACTGAATCCCATGATTCTATGTACCCAAACCAAAAACTCCGTCTCGCAGGAACTGCATCATCTTAGCGCGGTTCCGTTCATATCCCTAGTCTAATTTGGAAAGATTAAAATAGAAGCAGTTATTATTTTGGTTCCACCAGTCTTTTTTTTTTAATTAATTATTATAATGGCGTGTCAACCCTTAAGGTCACTAACGCCATTCCTGTGTGTAGTAAAGTCTTGAAAGGTCATGATATACGTTCGGTACCTGGAAGGGTCGGCTAACACTAGGTCCCGCTAGTTACAAGGTCTTGGAATCTTGGAAATCTATATTTCTAACAATAAATTGTTTTTGTTATTTTACTTAACCAGTTTTTTTGTCAAATACATTATCCAACTATAAGCAATTGGAAAATAACAAGGAGTAAAACAGACAAAAAGAACCGTTCGAATAAACGAAATCAATTAATTTAAAGTTTTAAGTACTTATTTCTCCGATTGACATCGCCTAATTAAAACTTTCTTCAGAACCTTTTTTGTAGAGCATTTAGTAAGCTTTCGAAAAGTAATCATCCGCTTCACAAGATTCTCAACGGTTTTCAAAGATACTAACGAAAGTATACAAAGTTACCAAAACTTTTTTTGTCTGTTAATAAAATATTTTATTCTAACCCTTCCTTTACTCTAAACGTATCAAAAATTTTAACATATTAGTGTTGATGAAATTCGAACATGCAGAAAATGTTTCAAGTGTATCCCATAATTCTAAGTACCAAAATCAAAGACAAACAACCCTCCCTAGGAAGGACGCTAGGCAGTTGAAAAGCTATATCTTGGAAATCCATATCTCTAACATTAAATTGTTTTTCTTATTTTTCTTAACCTGTTTTATTTTCAAATACATTATCCAACTATAAGGAATTAAAAAATAACAAGGAATAGAAAACAGACAAAAAGAACAGTTCGAATAAGCGAAATCAATTACTTCGAAGTTTTAAGCTCTTATTTCTCCGATTGACATCGCCTAATCAAAATATTTATTAGAACCTTTTTTTTAGAGCATTTAATAAGCTTTCTAATGGTATCCTTCCGTTTCCCAAGATTCTCAACCTTTTTCGAGATATTAAGGAAAGTAAACAAAGTTACCAAACTTTATTTGTCTGTTAATAAAATATTTTATTCTAACCCTTCCTTAACTCCAAACGTAACCAAAATGTCAACATATTAGTTTTAATGAAAGTACAACATACAGAAAATGTTTCAACTGAATCCCATGATTCTAAGTACCCAAACCAAAAACGGTATTCAAAAACTATTCTTCCAATTTTCTCAAAAACGGTTAAAGCTATCGCCTTAAAAATGGTTTCATTCGTTTCCTAGCCCAAGAAGCATATAAAACGAGTACTTACAAGCTTATGAACTCAAAAACGTAGGCGTTACGATTTTGTTTGCGCGAATTTCGCCCCAAACGCCATCTTCCAGTAGGCGGATTTTGCTGGTTAAAGAACTTGACCTTTCAAATTGGACACACATATATATATATACATATATATATATATATATATATATATATATATATATATATATATATACAAATTTGAACCACCGTCATTTTTGGTCTCTAGGGGTTCTGAAACGCGAAATTTTCTAGTCGGCACTTCCGGATCTTTTCATGAGCTCAACCTTATAAGCGGGGTTCCTCCCTATGAAGGGAGGAAGGAACCGCGCTAAAAAGTAGTAAATGCAAAACTCGTTAAAATTCATAAATAACTGCTTAACTCCCGCCATGAGTCAGAATTCCATCTAATGTATAAAACGTCCGTCTCGCTCCATAACTAAGCACTTTCCTCAGAATTTTTGTAGGTTAGACTACATTACTGAATTATTTGCTGTAAATAACCTATATAAATAAAATAAAAACGTGAATAGTTCTGTTCATTTACATTTCTTATGAGAACTGTTCAATTATTACTTTTGTAAATAGTTTGCTTCCAGATTTATGTTAATACATGATACTGTAATACTTAATAAATACACAAAAACTTCATTTTCCGTCTTTTGATCTGACGCAGGAACAGGATACAGTCCTCCCTAGTTGGAGATAGCGTTCCTCGCGGCGGCTTTGGGAACCTTCGTCTGGTGGGCTAATTCTAATGAAACAGAGTTTAAAGTAAACCCTCCTTTCCAATAGACCGATTTAACAACACTTCTTTCTTATGAGATACCCACGATGTATACTGCGTTTCGTTTCAATACAGCAGAAATTACGACCGGTATGAGTATATTTGTACTTTAGGTCCGGAGTAAACCCCCCCCCCCCTCTAAATAACCCGATTTAGTTTATTTTTACAACCCATTTTTCTCTGTTGATTACCACCACGAATACCGAGTTTCGTTGAAATGTAACAAAAGTTACGGCTGGTAGTGGCAAATTGGCAATGTGGGTCCGGAGTACACCCCCTCTCATAATGAACCGATTTACTTTATTTTTACAACGTATTTTTCTCTTTAGATCAACATAACGAATACCGAGTTTCGTTGAAATATAATAAAAACTACGGCTGGCAGGGTCAAATTAGTGTTTTGGGTCCGGGATAAACCCCCCCCCCCTCTCGGTGGACCGATTTTGGTGGTTAACGAACTCGTTCAACCGTTTGCTAATTGAACGCTGTATACCTCGTTTCATGAAGAAAAAACAAAACTCTGGCAGCTATCGTGTTAACAGACACATATATATATATATATATATATATATATATATATAAATTTTAACGGGGTCTACTAGGTAGGATCGATAATGATTTGAAGAAATTTTTCAAAAATTACGTCATGAGTGCAACCTCAATAGCTACTTTCCTTCGGAGGAAAGTGCTTAAAAAAAAGAAAAAAAAAACTCAAGATAAACCCTAGATAGAAAGTTATAACGAAACCAATAAATTAAATTTTAAATTAACACCGTGAATTATGAAAAAAATGTAACTTAGATCAAAATTTACAATCAGATAATTCTCGATTACACTGAGATAAATATTTCTCTTGTATAATAATAATCTACTCATTAAAACACGAAAAATTTTAAAAAAGCATACTTTTGAGTAGAATTGTATGCCAAAAAAAAATATTGTATCAAACAACTTTTTAGAATACTTATTTTTTTAATGAGTATTATTTTAAGATTCATACTTTGTTTTGATATGGTTAGTTATAAATCAATCCATATCAAGTGGTCTAAAGGTGGTTGCTTCACCATTTTACAAAAAAAAAAAAAAAAAAAAAAAAAAAAAAAAAAAAAAAAAGATATTTTACCAACAATTACATATGGAATCAGTAGTTCAAAGCAATTTTTAAACAATTTTAGAATCTTCCGTTTCAAAATAGCAGCCGTATTTAATCGTTAACAAACTTGACTTCGCCAAATGTGCTTAAAATCATTGACAAATTTCGTCAAAATCAAAACATTTTTGAGGCTGCTGGAGTGCAAACATACACACACATGCATATATATGATGTAAATATAAATTATACAGCTATCAGGTTATTCAGTTATCTTGTAACATACCTCACGGACGCAACAGACTACCAACGTTCATTATAAGACAGAATAGACAAATCACTAACCACAAACAAGAAGTCAAAAATACTACCCAAAGTTATATCTTGGATTTACTGAGCCAAGAAAACAATTTCAAGGGATTTGATCGGGAACTATTGCAGACGGTACTATTTACAAGCAAACACTCCCTGCCCTGTTCGACATACAAGAAGCTCAAGTCCATGCAATATTATTGCTTTCACTCACACCACTTTATCATAAAACACAAATATAATCATATATACACACTCTCTTCGTTCTCTTGGCTATGGAAGATCTGGAATATAGCACGACTGCAGACACAGCCATATCTGCTAGTGAAGACACATTCCAAGGAGTAGACAATTGTCACCATGACCTTAGGAATCAGGCTGAACATCAACAATAGACAAAACGATTGAATGTACTCTTAAAAAAAAATAATAATCAAAATCTCAAACGTACGGCAAAATTACTGGACAAACTTTAGAACTGACAATAAAAGCGCGACACATAAAATAGAACATTACCGAATGATATTTCAATCAACGACAAAGTAGAAGGGGAAAATCAGTATTATATATATATTTGAAGTTGGGTTAACCATTTTGAAGAACGGTGTGAATGCGATTGGGTAGAAAAATGGCCACTATATGTCAGCTGAATAGTAAAGAATGGCTTCCACAGGAGGCGAATGGGCAATACCTCAAGTCCTCCTACATCAATTATCTGGGGGAATGGATTTTTTTTGTTGTTTGTGTGGGACAATCTGGCGTATTTTGTGATTGTACTAGGAGTAGCACGTAATATATATATATATATATATATATATATATATATATATATATATATATATATATATATAATGTATGCATACATAATGTTATATATTTAATAAAATATTTCTACAATCTAGCAGCATTATAGCGTTAACAAAGAAAGTAGTTATGCAACCTTTCTTCTGTAGCAATTCTTAAACTGCTAACGACTGCTTATACCGACGCACGGATGTGTGCCTCCAATGCCAACGTCGGCTTATACCGACGCACGGATGTGTGCCTCCAATGCCAACGTAGGCTTATACTGAGAGACGTCACGCTGCTCGCCGCTGCTAGTGTTCTCTCTATATTCGCTAGCGTCCATTATTCGGAGTAGGTGTGAGTAAATATTTCGAAGAGTACCTAACAAAATTCAATTCTCATTAAAACGTATCACAACGGGATTATAAAAAAAAAAGTTTGAACTCCGGCAGTGTCGGTGAAGGGCGCAAATCTGAAAGGAATGTGGAAATTGAAAAGACGAAATAGATACCAATGGTTATTAAAAGGCGAGATTGAATAGCGGAATGTGAGTAAAAAGTATTCAGTACAGGTCAGTACACGACGAAACAAGCAATTTGAGCTCGTCAGATTTAGCAGCTAGAAGGTCAACTCTTTATTAACTAACCTTTCCTGTGTTTCCTTAGGCTCGTTCCCAAAGTATAGTGTACATTAAATTAAAATTTATGTCTATAAATTTTAAAGTCCATTTATAATTAACACGAGAATTATAATTTCAAGTACGAGAATAAGTTTATGTAACCTTCCTACAATAAACTAGTTTTTCTAATGAATTTTCGGTTTGGGTAGATACTTAGAATAGTTGCATTAAGTTCTAATATTTTCTACATGATTGAAATGTATGCAAACTAGATATTTATATTTTGGTTACATTTGGAAGTAAGGAGGTATTTGAAAAGAAATGTTTCATTAATAGACATGAAAAGTTTTGGGGTTTTCATTACTTTGATAAATATATTTTTCTTCTGTTTTGTTGTTATTCGTGTTTTTTTTATTTGCTTTTTTTTTAATTGCATCTACTATATATTTGTCAAAGACCACTCACTCACTCACTGACCTATCATCGCCCAGCCCAAACCACTCGACAGAAAATTTTAAAATTTTGCAAGGACACTCCCGATATAACGTAGGCACTCACTAAGAAAGGATTTTTTGATATTCGAATTTTTAAGTATTTTTAGAGGGGTTTAAAGTTTGAGTTGGTTAGAACATGCAAGCCTAGGCAGCAAGCGTTGCTAGGACGATAAAGAACAGCTGTTACCGTACATTATCTATTTCATAGTCTTATTTTTAATTGAGGTTAATTTCCACTATGATGGCAGTCCTTGAATTACTAGAAATAAAATGTGATTTTGTCCCTCATAGAGTTTACGCCCTGGTGATGGTCCATCCGAGGTAATAATATCCCGAACCACTTTACACAAAAATTTGAAATTTTGCACGGACAATACGTTTAGAATGTAAACACTCGCTAAGAAAGGTTTTTTTAATATTCAAATGTTTAAGTACTTTTAGGGGGGGTTGAAATATTAAGAAGTTCCTCATCGGCTCATAAACAGACCGATTTTGATACAAAACATTTGGTACAAAAATCTTTCTTCTCATTTAAAAGGTCAAGTTCATTACCCAGTTGATTCCGTTTACTGGAACATGGTTTTTGGAGCGAAATTTGTGCGAAAGATTCGTTAACATAGGAAAACGAATGAAACCATATTTTAAGCGAGTTCTGTAGCCATTTACCAGAAAAATTGATAGAAATACTTTTCAAAACTAATTTTCTGTTTGGGTATTCAGAAACGAAGTATATGGAAAAAAATTGTATGAATGGTGATACAAAGTTTTCGGATCTCAGTATATTTTTTAAAATATCTCGAAAATGGTTGGGAACTCTAAATTCTCTACAATAAGATTCTGTTGTAATGTTCGGTGGGCAGGGCCGCCACATGGGAGGGACAGCCGGGTACAGTTGTCCCGGGCGGTGGGGCGATGTCACTCGAAGAGATAAGTGCCTAAAACTTTAAATTTGTTAGTTTTATGCTGCTAACGTGTATTTGTCTCTGTTTACCTAACTTTTTAAGCGGTATTTTTTTTTCTCTCCAACGGAAACAAGCACGGTTACCTCCACCTTTTTTATCATATCTTATTTAACTCAATATAAAAAATACTTATCGGCCGTGGTAGTACGGGTATTCAGCTAGTTTAACATAAAAATAAAAATGTGTTATTTTATGGTAATTCTTGCATCATAATCAGGAACAACACCAAGCAACTGGTTTGGCTCTTTATCATTGGTACTACCCAGGATCTATTGTGACTTGCGACACTTGTGTTTTCACCGTTTCAGCACGTGTTCTCCTCCTCGCAACATTTTTAAATTTATAATGCTATCTATTTCATAATGCTATGTAAATAGTTGTTGTAGTTTAATTTTTTTTTTTTTTTTTTTTTTTTTTTTTGAGCTATGAACATAATAAATGGCAAAAAATGAGAAAAAAGTAAAAAATTCCATTGGTATTTTATTTTTTTTTCAGAACGTTTTCAGGGACCTACCCCCATTTTCAATGCCGCGAAAAATGTTGCCAAGTCGTCCTTCCAGCTACAACCTGACAAGCTTCTGTAGTTGTAGGAATTGCTTGATGGCGGACTTTGAAATTTAGAATACCTAATGAAAAAACTCTAAAATTTCTACGGGTGTTTTAATTTCTGTGCATGAAAACGTTCTGCAAATAAATAAAATACCTGTAGAAATTTTGAACTTTTTTTTTTATTCTCAACTTCAATTTCCACTAAGCAATTCCTACAATAATAAAAGGCTTTATTACTATTATTATTAATCACAATGATACCGTGTACCATCGGGACTCCTAATATTTAGTTACAATACCCTCAGTTAATCACTGCTGCAGAATAGTATGAAATTACTCCCTTAATACCATCGTACATGAACTTAATATACCGAAAAATCAAGACCAAGAGGAGTTCAACGTCACAGACGACCATATGTACCATATTTGACAAATATGGCAAATAGTTAATAAGGCAACTAGTAGCCAATTTTTTTTTCTTGCTCTCATATTACAGCGTAAAAGTTAAAGGAGGCAAGCGTGGGAAAAAGGGAATAGGAACCGAAACAAAATAAACAGTATGGAATTTCAATATTCTTTTTTTTAGTTCAAATCAAAGTGTATTTAGATCGATATAGTTTATTTAATTATGTGGAATTCAGTCGAAAAGGCAAGGGTTAGTCCAATTATCAGAGAATTATGCATGAGATGCTTCCCCTATTTTCAATATTTAAAAATCTTTAAAGGATTCGGTTACATTTCCATATTTCCAGGTCACTAAACCCTTTTAAATTAAAGTGCAGCCCCCGAAGTATCTTAAGAAGGAGGGATAGTTTGATTAAATAAAGCCAATATAAATGCAATTTTGAGTAGATACTAAAGAGGTGGTTAAGCTAATTTATTCATCGAATAACATGAATAATAATAAGGTGGGGGGCTAAATGCCTCTAATCAGCTGCTATAAAGAGGAAAACAGCACTTTCATTTAGGTCACGTCCACCGAGGGATATATTTCATTTGGATATTTTATTTAAAGTCATAACCTAAGTCTTGGTTATGGCTTAGTGCACTCAAACAAATGGTGCAATTTCAGATATTTACGTAAATTAGAATAAGTCAGGGCAGTCATATACTCAAAGGTTACAAGACCTAAAAAATGTTAGAAACGAGAATAATATTTACTTAGTGTTTTATATTCTATTAATTTATAATTTTACAATTGAGGTATTAGCGAAAATTAACATTTTTAAAATATTGGCAAAATTTAAACGAAATCTTTACCTATTCGAAACATTTTTAAAAATAACCTAAAGCACTCAGGCTTTCAAAAACATTTCACAGATTAAATCGGTCATGACACCAACGGTTGACACGCCTTAAATGCAATAACAAAAAAACGGTCAATTAGGGCGGCTTTTTCTGTTTAGATAATTTATATAATTTCAGTATTTCACTTACTAATCAAAGAAATGTTTTACTAATTTTGAAAATTGTTATAGTAGGTGCGTAATTATTAATTTTTTCAAGGTTACCTCAGACTACCCCCTCCACTACATGGATAGCGGCGGTCTTACTTGGCCAATGCCACACACTCATGGCCTGCACACAGAATTGGGAACAACTGCGACTTGCCTCTTCTTTCTCTCTATCCCTTCAAGCCTCCAGTCAGCGAAACAGAAGCCCCGAACACATCCAGTTGCTGGACCAGTCGTAGTAACGGCACAGTAACAGTAGAAACGCATATTCTGGGTAAAATCTTGCTATTTACATTGTCTCCTGTTTTGGAGAGATACTCCCGCAACTCTAACTATAATTAAACGCTTTCTAAAATATTTACCCTTGTTACCTGAGAATCAATATCGTAACAGTTATCAGGTACCTGTTCCTGGATAACAGTTACCGGGGAGAGAGGAAACAATCACTCACACTTTTTGGCCTTCTCTTTAAATTTATAGTAGTAAAAACACAGCCAGTTCTCATTCTTGCATCGATCTCTTCGACCACTGCTCGATCTTGGCCGCATTTGTCTCGAATTTTGAGATCTAGAACGGCCTCGGAAAATCTTTTCAGCGGTAAGTGCAGCAATTTGTTCTGCAAGTCTGTCCACCTTCGCTTCGAGTCGGGCGGTCCTGTCATCTGGTGCAACGGAACAGATAGCTCCAGAAGAATCAACTTCGTGAATTTTGTCTGCCATCTCTGCAAGTTTTTCAACATCTGTGTGCGCAGTTGCAATTAACATCGCCTGTGTGTTGGCTGGCAGTGACCTCCTCCATAAGGCCTTTACCGTATCCAAAGAAAATCCGTCCCTAGCCAATTGTTTCATGGACCGCAGGAACTGCGAGGGCTTTTCGTCCCCTAACTGTTTCCCTTCTAACAGTCGTTAGACCCGTATGTTCTCGGAAAGAGCATATGTTGAAATGAGGCGAGATTTCACATCCTCGTATGGGGTTTCAGATGGTCTTTTTACTAAATCTGAAATCTGTTTAAGCACGTCGAACTCTAGTAAAGGAATTATTATTTCGAATTTTGTGTGGCTGTTAGTGATCTTTGCCCGGGAAAAAGTAGCTTCAATGCGGCAAAACCAAAGTTCGGGACCATTTTTCCAAAAAGGGGGTATTTTTCTTTCCGTAGAAATTGCTACTGCTATTTCTGGTACTAAACCCTCAGGAGAAATATCAGACTTTTCATCCATAATGAAAATTAAATGTAATAAAAATAAAAACGAGTAGTTATTGAGTGAATAATAACAAATAATAGTGAATAAAATCACGTCTGTGATCAGAATCACTTCGGGGTCACCAATATGTTACCTGAGTATCAATATGGTAACAGTTATCAGTTACATGTTGCTGGATAACAGTTACCGGGGAGAGAGGTAACAATCACTCAATAAACAGAAGGTTGTAAAAATAAATTCTTCTACTTGAAACTAAATATATACAGTATAACATGCCAGGCAAAAATAATAAACGAGCATTTTCAGAATAAAATAATAATAAATAAATAAATAACATGCTTTACTTACTTATAACAAAATACGTCGAGTGCACTCATTAAATATTACTTACTAACTAATGGCCATCGATCTAAGTTGCTTGGGCATGCCCTCAGAGGTTTTTATTACACTTAACTTCGCCACGCACAGTATAATTCACAAATTATATTACTGCAGCAACAATCACAAAAAACTACAAAACGTGCGATTCCTAGAACTCGAGAAGCAAGTTCTACCGGCTTTTTCCAACGCACAACCAAACCTTACTCCTCAGTCTCGTACAAAGAGGTACGGACAACAGACGCGATTATTTGCCGATGCAGGTAGCTCCCGCTAAACCCTAAACACTTTTGTGGCGAGTTGTTGTATAACTTTACTTAATTGTTTAAATTTTAACGTTTAAACATATACATAACACAAACGTTTAGGAATTCAGATTATCACCTTTTTCTGGCTAAGACAGCACTTTTGCCTTTTCGATGTCCTAACAAAAATAAAATAAAAATAGAAAAATAGAAGAGAAAACAAATAAATAAAACAGAAGCAAATGAAATCCATTTGTTAAATTTTAGATATTTCGTCAATCTCGCTGCATCGGCAAGAAGTTCTTTCATGATGTAAGTTATGTCCAAATTATGTCGTATATATTTTTTTATTTATTTATTTATTTATTGCATACAAGATTTCTCCATTGCAAGGAGCTGGCCTTATATAATGATTTTAGTCCTATATTAGTATTAAATCCATATATGCACATAGACAGACAGTCGATACACTTATACAGATATTTTATACTTAAATAAGTAACAGGGTTGAGTATTATACATTGAGAAATATTAGACCAAAAATAAGTACCTTTTTCTGAGCATAAAATTTAACGAATATTTTCAGGAGTTTACTAATTATATAATAAAATTTCATAAATATAATTTCATTTTTTTATAGTAATGCGATGTAATAAGTATTAAAAGAATTCCTAATTAGTGAGAGCAAAAAAACAAAACAAAAACGGATTACTTTTATTTTAAAAAACTTTTAAACTTCTAAATTTTTATTTTTAATTGCATTTTATTTTTTTTGGTTTGGGGGGGGGGGGTTATCGTCAGTCTCCTGGTAATTATTATCACTAATATTATTGTAGCAACACTTTCAAAGGCTATTTACATCTAAAACTAATGGTTTTGTTAGTAAAGTATTAGATATTATAAGCAACCCACCGTCTCCTCCCCTTTATAGCTGGTGAAGTGGCTGCTATATTTAAATCAAGATCAGCTGGTAGTAAAGGTACAGAGATTTGCCAAGTCCACAATTGACTTGGTGAAATGGTTCACTTCTTCAATTAGGTTTTGGAAGCCAGAACTATTCCAAAATAACATCTTGAATTTTAAATAATTGCATTTTCTTCTTTTCTTCCTGAGGCTCGGGACCTGTAATTGCTAATCCTCTTTATTACTATTTCCTGTATTTTCCAGCCATTGCTTCAGCACATTCTTCCCAGTCTCCTTATGCTTCTTGATGTTTCCAGGCTTGATGTATAAAGATAGTTCTGAAGCTTCTGTCTCGGGGCTTGAAGTTTCTTCTCTCTTTTTCTTTCTTCTTGATGTTTTCGCGGGATTTTGCACTTGATAATTATGTCGTATATAAATATCAAACAGAAGAAGAAAACTTTATTATGAAATAACAAAGTGGGCTGCCCAACTAAATCGGGTTGCTGGCAACACAGCGTGCTAATCCACCAATATAGGTATTAGTTTCTAAATTCGGAGGATGTTACATTTGTAGTCTCTTCTATTTCAGTGGTGAAAATATCCTTCAGGAATATCCTCATTATGGAAACACCATTTTTTTTTTCTTCCACTTCTTCTTTCTTTTCTCAAAGAAAACACAAGTCAGTAGATTCTTTTTAATTTAAAATAAATCAACGAAAGGAACGGGGCCTATTAATGACTATATGTATGTTGGTTAATAATGCCAAGCGAGTCAATGAGTATTGACTCGGCTAAAGCAGGGTAGGTTTCTGGAAGGATTCCAAGTTCCTCAAGATATTTGGAAGTCAATTTTGGAATGGTTCCTCGCGCGCCGAACCACAAACCCCTAATAATATAGTTTCTTGACCCATACTTTTCCTGGAATTTATCTTCTAGGTACGTTATGCATTTGGAGTAAATTCCTTTCTTTTCGGAATCTATAGATTCTGCCTGTTCAGGATCACTTGTCTCGAATCGAATCGTGGGGTCTAGTACGTAGGCTGTCGTACTATGTTGTGGGAAGGCGACGATGTCTGCGTACCTTGAAGAGCCTTGGTCGTCGATTGCATACACCTCTTCATGACATCCGTAGCCTTTTTCTTCAAGAAGATTTATTAGCCTGTGCTTCACATTGTGGTGTCGCCGAGTAACCAGGAGCATACTGTTCGGACAACTACCCAGCACATGGGCTGGAGTTTCAGGCTCTCTGCCGCATTTGCGACAAAGGGGTCCAATATCAGCTGCTCCCGCTACACCGGGGACACCACGTAGTGGGGCGTAATTAACGTTTAATTTCAGAGCGTTAGTCCATTCAGAGCCGGACAGGAGTTTTTTGTCGTAAATGAATTTATTGCTCTTCGGACAATCTCTGAAATGTTTCACTCCAATCCCTTGCCACTTACATTCAGCCCATTCTTCGAATGACTTCTCGCGCAAAGATCTCCTAATTTTTCTAATGTTATGGTCTTCAGGTAAGTCTCTGGTGTCTATATTTAATCTGCCGATGCATTCTGTCAATTCCTTATCATAATCGAATATCGCCTGAAACATTCCATCCGATATTCGATTCAACTTCTGAGCGATTGACCAGTGCTGCAGTGGAGCTTCCCATTGGCACTTCAGAATACCTAGACCTCTGAATCTTCGAGGAGCATACATCATTGCATTGCATGTGTTTGCAGGGAGACCAAGCATGGCTTTGACGCTTCTTCTTATTATGACATCGACACCTTCCAGAAAATTAGGCCGAAGTTTCATCAAGGGAGCCGTCTGTAGAGGGAATGTTAAAGATGGGAAAACGTATTGATTAATAATATTCAGCTTCTGATCTCCTCTTAATAGGTTGGACGAAGTAAGCTTGTTTAAATTTTCGTTTATTTTCCGTATCCCATTTTCGTTAACATCAAGGTCCTTGGCGAAATTACATCCTAGATATTTGACATATTCATTGACATATAAATCTTTTGGTACACTTAATGTGCATTGATAGATTATTTTCCAACTCCAATATACAGGAGCTTGGAGAAGTAAGGTACGATACTACCACGTAGTGTATCTAGTTGAAACGAATTGGGTCTTGTTTAGAACAGGCCCGCCAGTGATTTTATGATGATATTTAGTAACTGTTACTATGTAATTTGATACCATCGATACAGAAATAAAAACACATGTTTAAATACTACTTAGTTTAGTATTGTTTGTGTATTTGCGGTTATAAAAGTATTAAACTATGAATATTTTTAATGTTTACGATTTATGCAGTACCCGATAGGCCAAGAGCAACCTTGGAGGAGTGCATAAAAACATCAATTAGACCGGGTTCCATTATAATGTCAGATATGTGGAAGTCATATAGTGGGATAGAAAAAATGATTGGAAAGGATTACAGGCATTTTACTGTAAATCACTCCAAAAATTTCATTGGTCAAACGACCGGTGTTCACACTCAAAGAGTTGAGTCTATGTGGGCGAAGGCCAAAAGGAGAAACAAAAAGTCCGTCACGCAGGAGCTGCAAAACTAAGCACTTTCCTCAGAATTTGGGCAGTGTAGACTGCTTTCCAGAACAATTTGCTTAAAATATCCTACATAAATAAAATAAAAACATGAATAGTTCTCTTTTAAATTTGTAATGAGTAACTGATCAATTATTAATTTGCTTCCAGAGTTATGTTTACACATGGTACCTATTACACTTCGTAATAAATACAAAAAACCTCATATTATCGTATTTTGATCTAACGCAGGAACAGGATACAGTCACTCTAGTGGTAAAAAGCGCTCCTTGCGGCGGCTTTGTGAACCTACGTCTGGCGGGCTTTTCTATTGAAATATATTACAAATTAAACCCCCGCTTTCCGATTCAGCTCATTTTTACAACACTTCTTTCTCATGAGTTACCCACGACGTATACCGCGTTTCGTTATGATACAGCAGAAATTACGACCGCTATGAGTATATTAGGAATTTGGGTCCGGAGTAAACCCCCCTTCTAATGAACCGATTTAGTTTATTTTTACAACACATATTTACCTGTAGATTACCACTACGAATACCTAGTTTCGTCGAAATATACCAAAAATCACGGCTGGTAGTGGCGAATTGGTATTGTGGGTCAGGAGTAAACCCCCCCCATCTAATGAACCGATTTAGTTCATTTTTATATCTCACTTTTCTCTCTATATTACCACTACGAATACCAAGTTTCATTGAAATATAACAAATATTACGGGGGTAAACCCCCCCTTCCGGTGGACCGACTTTGGTGGTTAACGAACTCGTTCAATCGTTTGCTAATTGAATGCTTTATACCAAGTTTCGTGACGAAAAAACACAAACTCTGGCCGCTATCGTGTTAACAGACACACGCACATATATATATATATATATATATATATATATATATATATATATATATATATATAAATATATATATATATATATATATATAAATTTTAACGGGGGTCATTTTCGGTGTCTACTAGGTAGGATCGATAAAGATTTGAAGAAATTTTTCAAAAATTCCGTCATGAGTCCAACCTCAATAGCTACTTTCCTTCGGAGGAAAGTGCTAAAAGGAATGTGGGACACATCGCTCTATGATAGACTCCTATTTATGTGAGTACATGTGGAGGCAGAGAAACTCAAATGAAGATGTTTTTGATAAAATCCTTAAGGACATAGTAGAATTTTGGCCTCCAGGTGTACTTGGAGGAACTGATTAAAAGTATGATAATGTTTTTGGTTATGTGTAAAAAGTTTTTATTAAATAAATCATATGTTCCTTTAACCCATATTTTTTTATTTATTAATAAGTAACTGTTACTAGATAAAATCACTGGCGGGCCTGTTCTAAACAAGACCCAACGAATTTTCCAAGATGAATAATACATCCTCTTGAAGTGGCACCCTAACATGTAAGCAACAGATAATAAATAATTAAAAAAAAAAAACAAGAGGTAATTGTGTAATTTTATGTGTTATGGGCCTTCCACCTATTTCAGAAACTGTTCATTTAATATGTAAGACTGTTACTTTAAACTTCTTTGCACTTGAACTTAAATTGTAATAGAAAGTAATGCACCTAGATCTGGAAAGGGTGAAGTAGGTTGGTAGTGAAATGATCTAGGAATGACTAGAAAAGCTAAATAAGGAACAAAGGATAGTGAGATTACGGAAGAACGCGGATTGAAAGTGATTGAGTATGCTGGAATCTTCGAAAAGGATGGAAGGCAGGGAATGGACAAGTTTTTCTAATGTCTTCGAAAGAATGGAAATTGGATGGAAATCATTCGAGAAGAGAGGATTTGGGAAAGGGGTTTGTTGATAGAAAGTTTGCCAGAAGGAAGAAAATATTGAGGAACAATATGGAGTTCTGAAATACGTAGGGGATCTCGAAGGTATATTTATTCGTGTTTATAAGGGATGTTTTTGTTCGTGCTGGTTTGCATGAATGTACAAATTATCTGGAATACAACAGTACCATAAGGTAGATTATTCCAAGAAGAGTATTGTGAAATGTTGGAAAATGAATTTAATTGGAATTTCGTCATACTATAAGAAGAAGATAGAAATTGCAAAGTGGGAGTTATAGATTATTTGCTATTTAAAGTTTGTCAATAGTGTAGTATGCAAATTACACACTCTTAAAAATGAAAGAGCTGGCGCAAGAATTTTGCCTTTAATTGAGAATCTTCAGAGCTTTTGTATCAAACACCAGTTTTTTCTTTTAGACAGGCTGGGCTTTAGGTAGGCAAAAGTCCTTGCTAGTTTATCGAAAGGAAAACGCAAAATACTACCTTCAACTGGCATGGGCGGATCTAAGAAGAGTTCTGGGACTCCTTGCAGGACACAAATCAACAAGAAAACTCCTGTATCCTATGATTTATTGATGATCAGTAGGCTGATGTATTTTGGTAGGGTTATCATGACACCAAAATATAGCTGAGGCTTCCCCCAAGGAACTGAACCTTTATGTGGGGAGCTACAATGTTAGTCGCAGTCTAAATTAAGGACTAAAGCATTTCCAAGTTCCTGTACGTTGGACTGTATGGTATTTCACTGGCAACAGAAACTTTAAATCATCGTAGCCATCTGGTATCCTTGAAACGTCCCCGTGTTGGTCTATCGTCTCTTTTTGTCTCCCAGAATGTTGTCCTTGGCCCAAGACTTTGGGGGCAGGATTTAGGTACGGATGGAATCATAGGAAAGCAAATCGATACAATAAAAGGGCTCTGTTTTTAGTTTAAAAGGATAGCATTATTAAAGGTATTAGAGGTATAACAATGAAATAATGGAGTGAAAAGAACCGATAATAGTGATAATAAAATAATGAAGTCTAAAAAAAGGGCTTTCGGGGAACCAATATGAGGTTTTCTATAAACAAGGAAACAAACATGAGCGAGTGTTTGAAGTAGAGTAAGAGAATTCGTTGTTTATCATATCGAACCAGTATTTCTGAAGTGACACATCTCAAAAATCGGTTTTATTCACACCGTCATAGCTAGGACTATGAAATACATGATAAATATCAAAACTGTATGTACCGAGCTACAGAGCTTGAACGCCAGAGGGCACTAGTTTCACCCTTCCAGTCTTAATCCTAAGGCCCCCCACATAGGCAAGAATGACACTTGACATTTGAGTTTTATTTTGAGTTGTGAAATAATAGTGCGATATGACAGTATTGTTTAAAACCTTTTCAAAAAAAAAAAAAAAAAAAAAAAAAAAAAAAAGAATTTAAATAACTAAAGGAAAATTACTTCAAATGATTGAAATGAAATCTACAATTTAAAAAAAAAAAGTTGTAACAGACTATTGAAAATGGGACAATGGCTCGGAAAACCTAATGCTCAAAATAAAACAACAGTACATTTTGGATTTTTATTTCTGTTAGTAAAAATCAATTTCCATTAACCAGCTATTCCTGAAATCAAAAAGAATGAGTTATGGCCAATTAGAAATTTGGTGGTTTTTTTTGCTAAAAGAAATGGCTAGAATTAAAAAGAGTGCAAAAATAAAATGTTATTAGAAAATTTACGACAACTTGGAGTTAATTCTGCGGTTAATTTCTAAGGAACGACGTGAAGACTAAACTGCCTTTGGTTTGGACTAGAAGTAATTAAAGCTTTATGGGGTTTAAATACAGTTTTATTGCTATGACTCGAAGGGAGGATGGCTAGGAAGTCGCACTTAGGGCTACTTCGTCCTCCCAAGTATCCTATTCATTCTATTTCGAATCGTTCTAATCTCAGTCCGAGTCCTTTTCTCAAGATAATTCAAATGTAGCTGAATGAACATTGCGACATATAGTGAATAAAACGTTTAATATGCCTCCAAGCCGTTGAAATTATAATTTCTCTAATTATCAACTCTGAAGATAAAACTATATATTTACATATACGTAGACACAATAAATCAAGTACTCGTATGGGCACTGGATTTTAATCGGAACAGCAATGTTTCCAATAAGAATAATGAGCTTATTGGAAGAACATCTGGGGGAAAATGTTTGTATCTGCATATTCCCTGACCCTCACTCTGATGATATCATTCCGGAAGATAGTAGATTGCTCATGATAGCAGGGTTCAATGTCATATACATGACTGCCATTTGAGCGTGTTTCTTTCAACCTTCACAGGGATAAGACGTCGAGAAGAGGACGCAAATATAAATATATATATATATATATATATATATATATATATATATATATATATCATTTGCATATTGAAAGACCCCTGGACAAGACTGTTCCTCTGACAAGAAGAGAGCACGACGTGCTTCACCACCGATTTAAACGAAAAAATTTTTATGAGTAGTATTTAACTAGAAAAAGGTACAGTTAAAGCGGGAATAGGCACATCTCAAGCGTTCGCCTGAAAAAAAATGTTGAACATTTTCCTGCAGTTCTGCACACGTTCCGAAGAATCTATAAATAAGCGCCCCTGTAATAATTAAACATAGGCACTGGATTGAAATCAAAAATTCTGAAAGGATATCTTAATACCTCTCAATAAAAGTTTCCTTGGTAGCACAGTCATAAAATAAAATATTCACATTTATGGGGCCATTTATTGGAAATTCATGTGCACCAATAAAAAAGTTCTGCTTTTAAAACTAATTTTAAGGGGGTTGTGAATAGCATTTTACTTTTATCCCCCTTCTCTATAACTTACTAAATTCACATTAAAATATAACAAAAACAAAAGTATAATTTTATCATTTTGTTTCAGTGAATTAATTACAAAAAATGCTTTTCTATCAGTGCATTTGTTCCTATCATATACTTCCATATTCGGGAGTAATCCAAATCTTTACATATAAAGAAAACCTATTTACAGTGAAAGTGTATTTTTTAGCACTTTCTGAAGCTTAATTACAAAAGTTTCTTTTAGCACTTTCCTCCGAAGGAAAGTAGCTATTGAGGTTGGACTCATGACGGAATTTTTGAAAAATTTCTTCAAATCTTTATCGATCCTACCGAGTAGACACCGAAAATGACCCCCGTTAAAATTTATATATATCTATATATATATATATATATATATATATATATATATATATATATATATGCATATATATATATATATATATATGTGTTTGTTAACACGATAGCGGCCAGAGTTTTTGTTTTTTCGTCACGAAACTTGGTATATAGCATTCAATTAGCAAACGATTGAACGAGTTCGTTAACCACCAAAGTCGGTCCACCGGAAGGGGGGGTTTACCCCGAACCCAAAACACTAATTTGACTATGTCAGCCGTAATATTTGTTATATTTCAACGAAACTTGGTATTCGTAGTGGTAATATAGAGAGAAAAGTGAGATATAAAAAAGAACTAAATCGGTTCATTAGAAGGGGGGGTTTACTCCGGACCCACAATACCAATTCGTGATTTTTGGTATATTTCAACGGAACTCGGTATTCGTAGTGGTAATCCACAGGTAAATAACTGTTGTAAAAATAAACTAAATCGGTTCATTAGGAGGGGGGGTTTACTCCGGACCCACAATACCAATTCGCCACTACCAGCAGTGATTTTTGGTATATTTCGACGAAACTCGGCATTCGTAGTGGTAATCTACAGGTAAATATGTGTTGTAAAAATAAACTAAATCGGTTCATTAGAAGGGGGGGTTTACTCCTGACCCAAATTCTTAATATACTCATACCGGTCGTAATTTCTGCTGTATTGTAACGAAACGCGGTATACGTCGTGGGTAACTCATGAGAAAGAAGTGTTGTAGAAATGAGCTGAATCGGTCAATCGGAAAGCGGGGGTTTAATTTGTAATATATTTCAATAGAAAAGCCCGTCAGACGTAGGTTCACAAAGCCGCCGCAAGGAGCGCTTTCTACCACTAGAGTGACTGTATCCTGTTCCTGCGTTAGATCAAAATACGATAATATGAGGTTTTTTGTATTTATTACGAAGTGTAATAGGTACCATGTGTAAACATAACTCTGGAAGCAAATTATTAATTGATCAGTTACTCATTACAAATTTAAAAGAGAACTATTCATGTTTTTATTTTATTTATGTAGGATATTTTAAGCAAATTGTTCTGGAAAGCAATCTACACTACCCAAATTCTGAGGAAAGTGCTTAGTTATGCAGCTCCTGCGTGACGGACTTTTTAATGATAAGAATCAATTTTCTATTATCAAAATAGTGGAGATGGAGATAGTTAGCCGTTGCAGAGATACACAGGCAAGGTATAGTTGGGATTCGGCTAGGAGAAAAAAAAACGTCAAACTTTTAGGAAGGAATCTTTATTTGGACGTTTCGGCTGCACATTGGCAGCCTTCTTCGGCTAAAAAATACATAAAAATTATAAGTAAAAAAAAAACAGGCAGAAATGAGCGTATTATATACATCATGACAATGATTAGAACAAATCTTATCATTAAACAATGAAAATGCGGTAGTTGGAAAGTAAATAGTATGTTGAAAGTAGTAAGTAAAACAGTACAAAAACTAACATTTTTATAAAGAAAATTTTTATATTGTGAGAAACTCAATCTATTTATAATAATCAATATACAAATACGTACCACTAGAAAATGCCTAGGGGGGAGGGAGGAGACCTCGAGGACACTTAGGTAACCATGGTTGGATGTATGAGGGACAGCAACTACACAGGGTGTTTTTATAGTTATGACTGGGGGGGGAGGCGGTAAGTCGGTGAAGATGAAAGAAGTGGATTGCTAGGTTGTAAAAGCGGGCTGTAAAAAGGTGTTAAAATTTTGGGACACACAAGTAGAAAAATTGTCTGGAGCCTGGGAACAAAGGTAAAAGGAGGTCAGGACAATTTATGGAAGACGGCGGAGTAAGTAGGGGAGATGGTTTGTTTGTCCGTTTTGTAATTAATATTATTGGGGTTTAAATTAATGTGGACGCATTCGGAAATCTGTCGTTTTTTGGTGTTTCGTTCTGTGGGAAGTATTTTAGTGTCGTCAAAGTTGAATGAGTGTTTTTTTTGTTATGACGTGTTTTGCGAGGGCGGATTTGTGGATTTCTTTGTTTTTAATTGTCCGTTTGTTTTGTGTTATGCGGGAGTGAATATAATTTTTGGTTTCACCTATGTATACTGCACTACAGGAGGGAGTTTGACAGAGTATTTGGTAAAAGGAAGTGGGTGGTACAGTCATAGGGAATGGGATCTTTGAGTTTGGTGTACAATGTAGTAAGTTTGTTAGTGGTTTTTAACCCAAATTTTAGTGACGGGATGGCTTTCAACCACGAAGCCAAACACCACGGTCCAAGCAGACTCGGCACGTCATTCCATTGTTGTGCCGAGTCTGCTTTATTGCCGCCTGGCGGCAGCTCGTTACGTTCGTTTCTACTTGGAAGACTCACACACTCGGCTGCCGAGTCGGCCAAATCCGCTGTGTGTGTCTTTAGCTTTAGACGTCTATTCATTACGTTCTGTTTTGACTCCAACCTACTACAACCAAATCTGTGAATAGCACTACTTTGGACATTTTTTCTCGAGATCGATTCAAAAAAGCACATGTAAGCACATGTGATCGCTTGAACACCGGTGCCATAAAGTCATATTTAAGACTTGATGTAGTTTTATAAAAACATTATATTCAGTAGCGGCTGAAGGGGGGGGGGCTTAGGCCCCCAAAATGAAACTTCACAATCTTTTTCGATTAATTTAGAAAAAGAAGCTGTTTAGGCAAATTAATAGTAATAAGTTCTAATTCATGCAAGCTCTTATTTTATCAAATACCTCCTTAATGATTTCCAGGTGCCTGGTTATAAAAATTTGATTCTTCACCCCCATATCAAATTAGCCCCCCCCCCCCCAGATATGTTTGTCTAGAGCCGCCAATGATTATATTACCCCGAAAATGTATTTTCGCAAGATGAGATATTTCATGCAATGGCATTTCAGTTCTAATCTTCCTTATTTCTGAACTTATCGAAAGGAAATTGATAAGGAAGAATTTATAGCTGTTGGGAATCCCTAGGACTCCTACGTCTTAATTCTCTCTGCTGTCAATAGTTATCCCAAAAAAACGTAAATGTGAAATAGAGGCCAAGTTCCTCCCCCCACAAAGAAACACTCCCTTCCCCCAAATATCTCCTCCTAAAACCCCCAAAAAACGCCTTACCATCCTACACTCCAAAAAAGTAGTATGAGTTAGTGTATTAAGTGCACCATATTTTCAACCAAAAATATTTGCCAATACAAGAGATGATACAAGAAAGAAATGTCCAAGTTCATTACTTGGAAGACCTCATAGTTACTTACTAAGAACAGTAAAGACACTTCAACTGACCTTTAAAATCAACAATAAAAATACTTATATCCAGTTACTAAAATATCACTTTCCTCAAAAAGGTATATTCTTAAACTTGGCAATGTTTAGTTTTCTCTCTAAAGATAATTTCGGCACAAATAAAACATTGCCAAGTTTAAGAATATACCTGGTTGAGGAAAGTGATATTTTAGTAACTGGATATAAGTATTTTTATTGTTGTTTTTAGAGGTCAGTTGAAGTGTCTTTACTGTTCTTAGTAAGTAACTATGAGGTCTTCCAAGTAATGAACTTGGACATTTCTTTCTTGTATCATCTCTTGTATTGGCAAATATTTTTGGTTGAAAATATGGTGCACTTAATACACTAACTCATACTACTTTTTTGGAGTGTAGGATGGTAAGGCGTTTTTTGGGGGTTTTAGGAGGAGATATTTGGGGGAAGGGAGTGTTTCTTTGTGGGGGGAGGAACTTGGCCTCTATTTCACATTTACGTTTTTTTGGGATCTCATTACTTTTTTCTAAGTATTAATTAAAATTTATCTGCCGCATACCTACTGGCTTTTGTACTTCATATAAAACCAGGGTCTTTGGATTCTGCATAAAGTTCTCCTTACTGCTTGATATTTGATACCAATAATCAACCTACATACATCTAATCACTAGCCTAGAAATGTTAGAAGCTCTTCCAGATGACATTACTCTAGAGGACAAATTGATTGCTCTCTTAACTAAACTATTACACTGTAAAACACAGGAACCTTATCCCGAAGATAAAGACCACAATAGGAAAGTGTAGAAGGCCTTCAAATATTGGTTCTCCTTACCAAGACGATTCATTTCATACCCCACATGATGGGTTTCAGAAGGAATGATGGCTTTCTGATGGAGCAGAAAGTACAAAACGTCATAGGTAATATGACACTCCCGTATCAAGACCTACCTGCGTGCCAAGTTTTGTCAAAATAGGTCAAACGGTGTGAATTTGTATAAGGAACAAACATACAGACAGACAGCTGAAAGACCTTTTTTACCTAGCCTATTGCATTCCCCGGAACAAGGCCTACATGTGTGCCAAGTTTGGTCAAATCGGTCAAACGGAGTGAATTTGTGTAAGGAACAAACATGCAGACAGACAGCTGATAGACGATTTTGACCTAGCCAATGACACTCCCCGGATCAAGACCGACATGTGTGTCAAATTTTGTCGAAATCCGCCAAACGGTGTGTATTTGTATAAGGAACAAACAGACAGACAGCTGATAGACAATTTAACCTAGCCTATGATTCTCCCCGTATCAAGACCCATCTGTGTCCCAAGATTGGTCAAGATCGGTCAAACGTTACGGATTTGTATAAGGAACAAACATACAGACAGACAGCTGGTATAAGATTTTGACCGAGCCTATATCCGTCTAATTGTTTCTTAAAACATCAAATATAGGTTCTTCATACCGAGACGATTCATTTTATACCCCACATCATGGGTTTCGGACGGAATGACGGGTTTCCGAAGGAAGTACAAAACTGGAACGCCCCCGCCCCGGAAGCGGAGTCAAACACAACTTTTCAGGATTTTTCGATTTTTTCCTTTAATAACACCTCCATATCTATCAACATTCAAAATTTCAAGTCTCTAGCATCATGGGAAGTGCCTAATAATTTTGATGAGTCAGTGAGTGAGTGAGTGAGTGAATGAATGAGTGAGTCCTATAAATCCCGATTTTCGATCGCTTACATCTCAGAAACTATTCGATGTAGAATTATGAAAATTTCCAGTTTTACTCACATCTAGTAGTATAATACCTGTGTAAAATTTCATAACTTCATCTTTACCTGGTTGAAAGTTATGAGAGGGTAAAAATCGGCTCTAAGATCTCCTGTAATATACACACAGTACGCTTAGGCCGGAACTTGGCCTGGCGCACTACCGTGCGCCTAGATATAAGGATTCTGTATAAAAAAAAAAAAAAAAGGCCGTAACATTTTTATGTCTCTTTAATAAATGGAATCTGTCTGTATAGAAAACTAAGTGTTAATTTATTAATTACATAAATAACACCTCTTTGAGCGCGTTCCCTCTCTCCCTTCATAGGGAACCCGCTACATGCACATTACAGTAATAAATAATAACAAAATAATAATATATGTTTCTTTATTCTGTTAGAAAAGACCAATTCTATTACCAAATAAAACATTCTACTTACAACACCAAACCGATTATCGAAAGGTCTCCAGATAAGGTCAGATTCATGTTACCCACTTTCTAGAGGACTTGACAAAATGAGCCGAAACTAGGCTTTGTGGTTAATGAAACCATGAGCGATGTAGCGGCGCCCCCCTAACTTCTCAGTTTTATTTGGTGGCAACACTGGAGTTGCTACAGCTAGGCTTGTGTGCAACACTGCAGCCAGATCTGACGCCATTTTAGCCAGTCTCTGACTGGCCACTGCCTGGGTACCTGACACGCTCCGTTCCCAGAGTTAAGTTCACAAACTGCGGTAGTCACTTTTTAAAAACTAACTTTATTTAAAGATCACAAAATAAACTTATACAATTTCGAATTTTGAAGTGTGTACACAATAGTTGGAAGAGGACTGACTGTCTAAGCCAAAGGAGCAGTAGTAGTGATGGGAGATAAGCACCTGCTTATATAGGAGTAGGGATAGATAAGAGGTTCTAGGAAGGGCTAGGGATTTATCTCCTCCCATCCTTAAGTCTGGAGCTCCTGCGACAGGGATGCTCGAAGTGGGTGAGCCCATGGGTCATAAGTAGCAGGGCTGATGATCTGAAGTGGGATGATCTGTGGTGATGTCACTGATGGTGATGAGGTGGTGCAGACACTTGTATTATTTACAAAATATAATTTCTTAAACAAATATACAAATCCTAAAATTAATAGACAAGTACATATACTTGATATGTATAATATGTAATCTTTCACTGAAGGTGAGTATAATTCTAAAGATTCCATTACCACAGGGGGTATATTAGGAATTTCTAATTTATCAAAACTAATATTAAATTTTGAAATTTCAAGAATAGGTGCCTGAAAGGGGTAAACAGTACTATCAATGGTTTGTTTACTGACTTTTGGAATTTCTTTATAGCATTCTGTATAATTAAGTTTAATTAATGTTGAAAAGGGTACAAATATTGGGTTAGTTGAAGTACAAGAATGTAAGATAGTTTTATTATATATAACATAGGAATTTAAAGGTTCAATATATTTAATAAATGAAGTGTTAGTAATAGTTGAAGTTATACAATTATTAATATTACCTTTAAAAATATTATTTACACATTTGTTAGTATTATATACCTTAAAATTAGTACAATAAAAATTACTTAAAATGTAAGTACAGTTGGCAATATATTTGTTGCCGTTTAATACATAAACAAAATTTGTTTCAGAAAGGGTTGTCACCGTCAAATTTTGATGTCGCACAGGAGTGGACAGTAAATAGTATGTTGAAAAGGTTTCGGATGACAACGGTAATTTTACAATAAAATGAATTACATCTCTATAAATAGAGCAATGGATTTTTCCCAATAACCATAATACCTCAGTTTCATTCGATACAAAGCTGATAGAGGGGTCTATATAATTTAAAATTTGAGCCAAAAGTGAAGAATGTATTATTCCAAGTTTACAGAATTCTAGTGTGAGTTCAATGTCATTTATCCGGGATGAAATGTAGTTTAAGTGTACGTAAAGGTTGTTTAATTGTATCTCTACTTCGTCTTTGTCCATTTTCTTTGTAAAGTATTTTATTCTTTCAAAATTCGCATTAAGTATCAATATGTCATTTTTGTACGATGCAATTAGTTGTCGATTAGCGTCTATTTCTGAGTGTACATTGTGTTGTATGTGATATGAATTCCTTTCTAGTTCTTCTATAATTTTGTCATAGTGTTGTTTGTCGTCTGCGTCCATGTTTCCTGTAATCCATCCTATAGCTGTTCCTAATCCGTTTATTAAACCGCGTTTAGTCCTTCTGTTTGAAATGAGTGACAATTTGTTGGCAATAATCTGTGTTTGGCTAGTAATTAAAGGGTAAATTTTGCTTTTGTTAAATAAAGGTAAGATCTCTTGGATGTTTTGAAGTTCGCTTCGTAAAAGAGAAAGATTCATAAAGTGGTACAGAGTGTAGAATTTGTTTATTTCGTAAGCGTCTGGAAGTTGAACTGGTGTGATTCCAGGGGTAGTAGTTAAGTCTTTTATCATCAAGGTGTTAGTCGTTGTTTGTAATGTCAGGAAGATGAGAAGTACCTGGTACAGCATCATCTACAACAATTGTAGGATTTTTGTTAAGAATTTTTCGAGGTCGTTGTACATTATTAGAGTGTATTTCAGATATTTTATTTTTTGAATCTTTTACTGTTATTTTAACTGGTTTATAAGGATTTTTATTCTTTCCTGTTTTATGTGTTTTTGTATAGACTGTTTCCTCATTAAAAGTTGGTTCCTCCCTAGTTTTATTTACTTTTTCTGTCCTGGTTTCTTTTTCTTTGTTTATTGTGTCTGCAATGATTTCGTGTAATATTTTGTTTCTTTCGTGATATTGTTCAACTAGTTTTTCTAGAATGGTTTGTTGTTGTACTTCTGTCCGTTGTGTGCAACCAAAAGTAATTTCGTTCGGTGTTAATTTTAAGTGAGAATTAATCGTGTTATTCTGTGCTATCATAGCGTATCTGAGTTGGTTCGTGAGTGTTTCGTTGGGAAATTTTTCCTTTGTACATCTAAGAATTTCTATGAGTGTCGAGTGATGTCTATTTAAGAGTCCTAAGGAGTTAGAATGATTTGGGGTGGTATAATAAGCTTCAATGTTATTGGTTACAAGAAAATTTTCAATTAACCGATTTTTATACTCTGTTCCATTGTCCATTCTTATTCGTATCGGCGCTGGAAATGTGTCTAAATATTCAATTAGTATTTTTAATATATTTGTCGCGTTTAATGTGTCAATAATTCTAGCAAATATTTTTTTTGAAAAAGAATCTATTATGGTAACTATATATCTTCTTTCATAATGTAAAGTGTCTAGCATTAAATCTTGAAACGGTGCTTCTGGAGTTGGTGTTTGACTAAATTTTGTTTTAATAGGATGTCTGTCATATTTAGTTTTTCTACAAATTTCGCATTTATTTATGAAGTCTGTGATTATATCTCTCATTTTTGGGAAATAATGTGTTCTTCTTATTCTATCATAAGTCTCTATGATTCCTCTGTGTATTGTTTTTCCTACATGATGTTGGTCTATAATTTCCAATTGTTGTTCTTCATCCGTGACATCTATTATTTTTCTTTTATATCTTTTTAATTTTATAGTTGGGAATTTTTCTTGTATTAATTTTGAAATTGTTGAAAATATACCTTCAAATATTGGTCTAAAATTTTCTGTTTTGGGTTCACAATATATACCATAGGTAGTGTTGGGTTTAAGAATTTCGCGAAAGCTTTCCTCTAAATCTTGTTTCCATGGGCATGCTGTATCAATTGTATATCTAAATTTATTAAAGGGTCTTTCTGTATATAAGTTACGTTTTCCTCTTTGAATAAAAATCTGATATTTTTCTACATTTATTGCTTTTTCAGAATCCATTATCCAAATTTGTTCATTTGATGATTTTTGAGAATGTACGGTTATCATACTATCGCTGTCTCTAGTTTCTATATTGTCTGTGTCGTCAGTATTTAATAAATTTTCTAGGTCGTTTATAAAATCAGAATAATCAGGGGTATCAGTAACGTTATTTTGGTTATCCAGTAATCTGTCTAATTCTTCTAAAGGATCTATTTCTTCAATTGCATTAATTTCATGATTATTAGGGGGTCTGGAAAGTGCTTCAGCTACAACATTTAATTTTCCTACAATATGTTTAATTTCGAAATCAAATTCGGATAATTTCCATATCCATTTCATGAGTCTAGTATTACCATTTTTCATTTTAAAAATCCAAATTAAAGGTTTATGATCAGTTTGTAAATTAAATTTTTTTCCATAAAGGTAAGGTTTAAAATGAGTACAAGACCATACTACTGATAGTAATTCTTTTTCTATAGTGGAATAATTTTGTTCTGCTTTGTTCAAAACTCTAGATGCATATGCAATGGGGTGTTCTTGTCCTTGGTTGTCAGTCTGTGATAAGACAGAGCCTAACGCTTTGTCACTAGCGTCTGTGGTTAAAGTAAATGTCTTGTTCCAATCTGGAAATTGTAAAATTGGTGCATTCGTCATCATTGTTTTAAGTTCGTCGGTTGCTATTTTTATATCTTTAATTGTATAGTCGTTTGTTTTTAAAGCGTTAGTTAAAGGTTTGGTAATTTTGGCATAATTTTGAATAAATTTCCTATAGTAATTTGACATACCTAAAAATCTTCTAGTTTCTTTTTCATTGGTTGGAGTTGGAAATTCTAAGATAGCTTTAATTTTATCTGGGTTTGGTTTAAGTCCGTTTTTTGTAACTATATGTCCTAAAAATGGTAATTCTTCTTTAAAAAATTCTGTTTTATCTAATTGAATTGAAAGGGAATGTTTGCAAAGTTGTCGAAAGACATTTTCTAAATGCTGAAGGTGTTCTTCAGGAGTTTTTGAATAGACAATTATGTCGTCTACATAAACTAAGGCGTTTGGAATATTACTGATTATACTATTCATAGCTCTTTGAAATGTGGGGGGAGAATTTGATAGACCAAAAGGGAGTCTTAGGAACACATAATGACCTGTGTCTGTAGAAAAAGCTGTTTTGTCAATAGAGTCGGGATCCATTTCTATTTGATGGAATCCGGAAGCTAAGTCTATGGATGAAAATATTTTTGATCCTTGTAGTTTATTTAAAAGGTCTTCTATATTTGGTAATGGGTATTTGTCGGGTATAGTTTCTTGGTTTAACTTCCTATAGTCAATTACCATGCGTACTTTCCTTTTTCCGCTTGCATCCATTTTCTTAGGTACAATCCAAATGGGAGAGTTATATGGGGAATTACTTTCTTTAATAATGTTTGCTTTTAAGAGCTTATTAATTTCATTATGAACGTCTTCATTAAAATGTGAAGGATACCTATAATTTCTGGTATAAATTGGTCTGTCTGTTTTTGTTATTATTTTGTGTTTTAGTAAATTTGTGGGTTTTAAGGGTTCGTCTTCTTCTTTTAGCATCGAGGGATATTTTTGTAAAAGATTTATTAATTTATTTTTAATTTCTTCATTAATATGATCATGTCTAATTAAGTTTTTTATTCTATGTTTATTATCTATGTAATGAATATGATCTCCGATACTCATATTCATGCTATTTTCTGTTTTATCGGGTTTTCTTGATTTTTTCTTTTTCTTATTATTTCTAATATATCTTTCCTCCGTGTTAATAATTTTTTTATCCTTATTTACAATTTTTTCTTTTATTTGTTTTTTAACTTTATTCTTAATTATTTTATTTTTTATTATAGACAATACATTATTTATAATATTCATTAAATCATCATTATCATTTATTTTATTATTAATTATTTTATTTATCATTTTATTACCATCAATTAATTTATTTATTAATCCTTTTTTCTTTTCATTTATTACATCAATATAATTCACATCTTTAATTAATTCTTTAATTCTCTTATTTCTTTCATTATCATTCATTTCCTTATCATTTTTATTTTTTAGTACTTTATTTTTATTTTTTCTTAGCTCTTTATTATTTTTATTTTTTCTACTATTTTTACATGTACTACTATTTTTATTTTTACTGCTTAGGGTTTCCTTATGGCTAGCACTATCATTATCACTATCATTATCTTTAATTGTTTGTCCGTCTGTCTTAATGGTTTTATCTTTAACTGCAATTATATTATTGGCACAATCAATTATAGTATCAAAAAGTTGCATGGATTCATATCCCAATAAAATATCAAATTTTGTACTAAAAGGGAAAACATAAAATTTTAGTATATGATCTTCAGCTAATCCTAACATAGGGGAAATATTAATATCTACGCTTCCGTTACCTTTTTCATTGCCAGTCGGTGTTGAAATAAAAAATTCTTCAAGTGAAATTTTGATGTCGCGAGGGATAGCGTTTGGGTTTATATAGTTTTTGTAAGAACCAGTATCAATAAGCCAAGTTTTACCTGTAGTATCTTTAAAATGTGGTAAGGTTTCATAGAATTGTTTTAAGTTTTCGGGACATGCGGGTCGAAGCCGTCTCCTAAAAAAAGATTCTTAAGAGTTTCTCGGAATTCGATTTGGTCTTCCATAAATTTATTTAATTTTACTTCTTGATCATGTCTAGTTTTTTCATTATCAGTTAACTTTTCTTCTAATTTTTCAAGTCTTTCCGTATAATGTAAAGGGTGATTTGGTTTTGCAGTTCTCATGGAAACTGTGTTTTGTGACTCGTACTTAGGTTCAATCGCTAAGCTTTTTTGTGGTGAAGTTGGGTGTCTTTGATGATTTTGAGATTCGTAATGGTTATGTCTATATTGGGAATAAGAAGTCGGTTGTCTATAATTATAAGAATGATTATAAGGTTGTCTGTAATTATAAGAATGATTATATGGTTGTCTATAGTTTTGAGAGTGTGAGTTTCTCGGTGCGTAATTTTGTTGGTAATGTTGTTTTGGGTATGTAGGTGGGTAATTTTGTTGGTAATGTTGTTTCGGATATGTAGGTGGGTAATTCTGTTGATAATGTTGCTTTGGATACGTAGGGGTGTGGTTTTTGTTTTTGTGCTCTTTATGAGTGTTTTTGGAGTGTATCCTATCTACTATATATGCGCATTCATTTAGAAGGGTGTGTCTTAAATCCTCAATGTTTTCGTGTTTCATGTGATTTAGAAAATCCGCTAAATCCTTATGTAATTGATTTTTCACGTGATGGGTAATTATATTGTCATACCTTTGCATCTCTGATTTTTTGTCTGTTATGTTTGAGTCGGTAAATATTCGGGAATATAATATTGTTCGTAAGTGTGAAATTCTATCTAGAAACGTGATTGGGTGTTCGTTATAATGTGAGGTTGTCTGGGTAATATTTATGAGTATTTGTTCGATTGTACGTGAATCCTGGTAACATTGTTTTAAGTGTTTTACTAATGCTTCTATAGTTTCAAAGTCGTGGGTAAGGGTACTATCTTTGGCTGGTCCTTGTAATTTAGAATTTATTACAGCTAATAATCTTTTACTATTTCCCTGAGCATGGGTATTATTTTCATTTAAAGTGTAAGCTGCTACTTGTTTTATAGCTTTTAAAAAGAAAATTAATTGGTCTGGGGAACCATCAAAAGTTGGAATAATCCCATAGTCTCTATCAGTAATTTGATAGTTAGTCATTGTTAATATATAATTATGATCTCTAAGAGTATTTAGTTGGTCAGATGACAGTTGTAAAGTGGGCTTATCGTCTTCTGACATATATATTTATATAATAAAAAATTAATAATAAAATATATTGTACACAAAAAAAAAAAAAAAATAATAATAATTACAAGTGTCTGACCTCTGATCGTGAATGCATAACAAATTTTGTTGTTGAGGCTTCTTCAACTAATCCTTGAAAGGAAAGGCTGCTGAAGATGTTGTGCTGGTTCGCCTAGGAATGGTGTGATCACTGGAACTGTGTCTTTGGAACTATCCTCCTGGTCACGCTAAGCACTGACATATGTTCTTCTTTCGCCTTTGAAGAAGTCCTGTCACGGTCGCCAGTTAAGTTCACAAACTGCGGTAGTCACTTTTTAAAAACTAACTTTATTTAAAGATCACAAAATAAACTTATACAATTTCGAATTTTGAAGTGTGTACACAATAGTTGGAAGAGGACTGACTGTCTAAGCCAAAGGAGCAGTAGTAGTGATGGGAGATAAGCACCTGCTTATATAGGAGTAGGGATAGATAAGAGGTTCTAGGAAGGGCTAGGGATTTATCTCAGGCAGTGAACACGTGCACACGACTCCGTTGTGCTATGGACCTTGTTCCTGATGTGTTAGCGTCACGCCACAACGGCTATAGTGGTGACCCCAACGTGATCAAACTGGTGAATTTCCAGATTACTACCTAATCCCGAGGGGGACATACGTTCTTCCTGTCCCTACTCGCCCCGGATCACAGGACACGCGGGTGACCCTGAATGGACCGGCAGACGTTTTTCACTGTCAAACCAGGTCAGCTCTCCCCGCTTCGTAATCTGCACCACGAATTTTCACCAAGCGCCACGCAACCTTCACCAAGTGCATCGAAACCTTCGCCAAGCTCCATGCAACGTTCACCAAGCTTCACCTGGCACAACGAAACTTACATGAATCTCCTGTACGTGATCATCAATCACTCGTACGTGATCATCAATCACCCGTACGTGATCAGCAATCACCAGTACGTGATCATCAATCACCCGTACGTGATCATAATCAACTGTACTTGACGGGCCAGTATCCATGATCAGCAGGACACCGCCAAGCCACCATCCATCAGAACAGACTACGGCAACTGAAAATGCCCCCGCCACTGAAGCCGATCAGCCATCAACGAACTTCAGCACTCATCGAAGAAGAACCACCCTCCAGCTTCTGTGTCGGTGTCATTGGGGGGAAGTGATGTAGCGGCGCCCCTCTAACTTCTCAGTTTTATTTGGTGGCAACACTGGAGTTGCTACAGCTAGGATTGTGTGCAACACTGCAGCCAGATCTGACGGCATTTTAGCCAGTCTCTGTCTGGCCACTGTCTGGGTACCTGACACGCTCCGTTCCCAGGCAGTGACCACGTGCACACGACTCCGTTGTGCTATGGACCTTGTTCCTGATATGTTAGCCTTGCGCAATAACGGCTAAAGCACCACATTAAACGATCTATTTGTTCACTATATTTTTTCCAGAATTAGATAAATATGTTTTTTTTTTAAATGAAATATATTTACTGCGAGACCGAAATAAACATGATCGCATTTAAGAATCAATATATAATCAGCTGGTATTGAATATATATATATATATATATATATATATATATATATATATATATATATAAAAATATATATATATATATATATAGTCTCAGTAGGGCTTGAAGGAAGGTTTAGCAGAATGGGCTGCCTTTAATATTTTGCTGATGTGACCAGAAATATTTTTAGTTAAAAGCTCCTGAAGAGGCGCCGAATAAAGGATTTGAAGCAGAAATAATGGTATCGTTGTATCATTGACCTTCCGCCGCATTTAACTAATTCATAAATATTGTTGATACGGCATTCTTAAACCATTCGAGACCGACTGCCTACCGTGTGTGCAATAACAGTAGTGGGCAATTATCAGTTATTCTGAGTAATCTAGTCGTCAAAATATGATTTTTCTTGGACTAATGAAATCTGTAAAGTATAGGGAAACAGAATTTAGTATTGGTTTTAATGTGTATCAAAAAATCTAAAAAATATCTTATTTTTATTTTACCTTACATTGCACACGCGCCCAATCCGCTGTCAAAAAAAAAAAAAAAAAAGTTTCCGAAGAGAGATTCCGCAATGATCTTTTTTGTGTCAATTTACTTACGAATTGGGTGATATCCATAGGAAACATGTTCTTTTAATAAAAATTAACAATATAAAGACGAAAAAAAATTGGCTCCTTGGGACCGTTTTCGAAAACAATCGTCGTCTCGAATGGGTTAAGCGACCGGGGTTTTATTTTATTTCAACCAACCACTTGAGAATAGCGTTTAAAATTAGATAGCTTTTGAATTGGCCTTCAAGTACAAGTGTTAAATATTTTTCCTTCCGGTACCCCCAAAACTAAACTAAACCTTTTATCAAAATCTACTATCTGTGCTATTATAAGCCTATGACTCGTAGACATTTTGACACCAATTTATGCCTCATTAATAAGAGATTATTCTCAATTTTATTTGAAGTGGCCTTGTAAAAAGCTGGGAATATCAGTAGGTGTAAAGCGAGAGAGAGGTGAGAATACCCCAGGGGCAAGAGAGGCACCCATTCAACTGGTCTCTAAGCCCTTCTATCGATTTAGCTTCCAACTTCAACAGGTTTCCTCAGCTTTCTGAGGGGTTACATGGTCTGTCTCTGGGTCTTCAGATGGCCTACTATATCTAGAGTAGTCAATAACACCTGGAATATCCTCACAGGGATGATGATATAAAACTTTACACTTAATGTCATGATTATAGTTCTGGTAGTATTTTAATGATCTTTCTCTTTTTCTTTTTTCTTGGCCGGAGAGAAAACAATTTATTATTGCTATGCTGTTATCCAATGGGCTGCAACAAAAACAGCATACTAATCTCTCATAGTTGGAAATTTACTGCTCTTCAAAAAACAGCTTTCCAAAATTCGTCGTTAAAAATAAAAATAAATATTGGTACATCTTAGATCATCTTTCTACTCTTATGCCCATTCACATGTATCTTCCTTAAGTGGTGATTCCGGATCCTTAGCCGTCTATAATAATAGATTCAGCAAGCATGGACAAATTATTAATTTTATTTCGCATATCAATATATCTATGAAGTAAACCCCGACCAAGCTTGCATAATTATTACTTTCTAGTAGGTTTTGGATTTCATGGCATTGTGGGGCCGCCTGATGACGTGAAGGATGTTTTGAGGAGGAGGGGATGCGTAGTGTTAAAAATATATCTGTACAGTGGTTTTATTAAGAACGTACCTTCTGAGGATCATGTAGGTCAAAACTTATTTTTTTTAGATGGGAATTAAATACAATTTAATAATTTAATTGCCAAGGAGAAAATCAACGAATTCCAATGTGAGATAATTCCGTATTCAATCAGCATTCCGAACATTGATTGATTTATGTGAGTTTGGTGTTTCATATCTCTGATTGCTTTCCACCGAATGAAATATCCATTTTTGCATAAGTTTGATGGCACCACGAATCATATCTCATGTCATAAAAATCTTAAATTAATTAATTATTAAAAATCTCCTAGAAGTGTCATTGTTATATATCTATGTGTATGAAAATCACGTGTCTGTCTGTCTGTTTATCTGTTTGTTCCTTATACAAATCCACACCGTTTGACTAATTTTGACCAATCTTGGAACACTGGTACGTCATGATCCGGGAAGTCTCACAGACTAGGTCAAAAACGTCTACCAGCTGTCTGTCTGTCTGTTCGTTCCTTATACAAATCCACACCGTTTGACCGATTTTGATCAAACTTGGCACACATGTATGTCTTGATCCAGGGGGCGTTATAGGCTGGGTTAAAATCTTCTAGGACTCCCTCCTAGAATATCACGGGTTCGAAGCTGTGAACCCGAACAGTTACAAATTTGTGTTATTAGATTTTAATATTACTTATTTGGCTTCTAATTTATTTTTGCTTTTCTAGATGCAGAAAGTATGCTATGACGGTTAAACGTGATGCACGCCGGTGGTAGCAGCTAGTGTATATATATATATATATCTAGAGAGAGAGATCTGATAGTATAAAATATTATATGTCGACCACGATTTTACAGTTCTATCATACTTAACATTCGTTGATAACAACATGCGACAAGATATAACGAGAACGTGTGTTTTCTTCCTTGAAAAAAAAAGGAAGTAAAACCCAAGATTGTTGCGGAGTCTGTAGAATGAGGGGTTGAAAAGTGTGGAAAAGGAAGGGGGGGTAAGAGGAAAGACGTGTTTTCAATATGCATGAACTCATCTAGAGCAGGTTCAAGAAGTGGTGGTGATTATTTGAAGTCAGGACAAGACACGGGAAGCTGCTCTTCATCTCACAGATTGGAAGCATTTCTTTAGAGATATTCCTACAAGAAAGTAGGGAGTATAATAAATTCTTTAATATTCCATAGCAAATTAAAATCTCTACTACATTTCAAAGTCCAAATAATTACTTTTACACACACACACACACACTCATATATATATATAGGAGGAGCAGAATAACTTGAAACCGGTAGGGTTGGAATAACGGATATAAAAAGAATATTATTTATGACCTTTTTGGCTATAACAACAACAAATATAGGGGAAGGTGTTGTACCTTTGACCAACGAGGCTGTGGCGCTATGTAGCAACATTTTATAAATTTTGGTGTAATTAGCCCCTTCACTAGAGGGCTTGTGTGACCTACTTTCGATTATTCAAGTCAAAGAGGATTCTTGCAAAAAATACTTATCCATTTCTATCATAAAAATGTAAGTTATTTATTGATGACGTTTTGCCTCATAATATTTTTTGTATTAAGTCTTTTTAGATGGAAATTATGTGACTAAGTAGCTATTACAATGAGAAACATGGTGAAGCTTCTGAAATTGATTCATCTTAACACTAAAAGTTTTAGCATGCTTTTTAATTTGCACTACCAGGATGTTGTACCTCTGACCACGACTAGTTGTTGTACCTTTGACCAGGTCAAAAGTACAACACACCTGAGTAATCTTTACATAATTCAACTTTTATGTTTTTCTGCTACATTTAAAAAAAAAATAATAATAATAATAATATCGGTTTCTTCATTTGTTCAAAGAATTTAAAAAATAATAAATTAAATAAGTTCAAACTGACTTTATCAATCCTCGAACCTATGGCCCCTTATCGTTGCATTTGAAGTTGTAAGACCTCATCGAAAAGCGCAGGCAAGGAAAATGTCAAATAGGGGCCGGCCTAAAGGGAAACCTCGTATCCTGAGAGATATTCCTAAAAAGCTAATTATTGAAGGTGAAAAAAAAACGAAAGCACCACTCTGAACGTAACATACCACATACAAATAAACCCCTTCCTAAAAAAGGGGTAAATAAAAAGAAAATCATTCTAATGACAGTTGAGATTCTGATAGTGACACAAAAATTTCTTCAGGAGAAAGTGACGTTGATCTGTCTGATAAATGTCGATGACCAGCAAAAATTTGAAAAATATGGCTTCGAAAAAGGAAATTTTATACTTGTTAAAAATAAAACGAAAAAGACTATTACATATTAAGTCGCAGAGATCTGAATTATTAAATGTCCAATGTTTAAGATCCAATATTTGAATAAACAAACTTTAAGTGACAAGTTTACGAGAGAAGATGAAAATTTGTATAATATTGATGTTGAAGACAATGCGGCTAAACTTCCATGCCCTACTATTGCTATTGGATCTGCTTGACAGTTGAAACGTTTATCGATTGGACTGGATTTTTCAGCATATTAAGCATAACATAATATCAATAATAGTTTTTTTATTATTCTTACATCCTTGTCCTGTATTTATTAAAACTTACAAGTAATTACAATATTACTGACTACAATTTTTTTCTGAACTGCTGTGTACAACTACATGTTGTATTATTTTTTAAAAAATTAATAAAAAGTATTAAATGTAAAGCTAAAATCGTGAAAAAATTACATATGTAATGGCCTAGAATGAAAACCTCGTATCTAAAAAAAAACTTTAATAACATTTATACGTTATTAGATGGATAAGATTCTATTTGACAATCCTTGAGAGTCAAAGAAATTCTTTCTTACGCGTCCTGGACTATATCGACGAAGAAGCAAACCTTGCGGGCTTCTCAGTAACCATAATATCCATCTAATTAGGTATAAAAGTTGATTATTATTATTTTTGAGATACGAGGTTTTCATTCTAGACCATCGATATGATAAGCAATAGAATACTAATTACAATGAAATAAAAAAAAAAATGAATTTAGCCTTAATATTCAAGCTAAAAAAAATTCAATTTTGCAAAGTGGTCAAAGGTACAGCACGTTCCCCAATATATATATATATATATATATATATATATATATATATATATATATATATATATATACTCTTTGCTCTAAATACATATACGTATAATATAATATAGAGGAGAGCCGATGGCCTTGAGGGTTAAGGCGTGAGCACTTAACACTCCGTGCCAAAGATCGTGGGTTCGATTCCCACTAGGGGTGGTGGCTTTTCTTTCGAAAAAAAGAAAAGGCATCACCCCTATCCTGGCTAGAAAAGGGTGGTAACCTGTAGATAACCCGTCCTAAAATTCGTTGTTAATAATAAATGGACGTTAAAATTTAAATAAATAAATAATATAATATAGAAAAAGCAAAAGTACCCTTTCAGCGGGCTCTTTCTACTAATTTGTCCACCTTCCTCTACCAGAATCAGTCATGAATGAACCAAACATTCTTCCCATATTGTTGATAACGGCTGTTAAATATGATAAGAGCGGGTAAAATGTAATTATTTGAGTATAATATCCATAAGCAGGGTGGCCCCAAAGTAGTGTATAAGCTCAAATCATTTCCTATCAACATGAGTCCGGAAATGCTTCATGGAAGCGCTTTGCCGATAACGTCTCAACTACTGTTGTTAGAGAAGAAATGGAAGTTCTAGGTCATTGGGTCTATCTTCAATAATCACAGTTTTTCCAATGTTGCAATTAAAACAATAATATTACGGAATCACCACAGGGAGCCTTGATTGACACTGGAGAAATAACAATTATTACTACTTTCCTATAAGGTGCGTAAAGCTTAAACACTACTCTGGGAACACCCTGTAAAAAGTTTATGTTTATTTTTTCTAGTGCTTATCGCCTTTTGGGATTTTATCACCGTGGGCCACCTACAAGTTGCTACATTTTTTTTTTAAAATACTAACGGCACATGGTTTTCCTTGGCGGCAACTCATCAGGTAACTAGTTATTCAACGTGGGTATGATTATTGTCTATATATAGTAGGTATAATAAAAATTATTTTACAAGATATTTTAAATAATTTTTAATATTATTTAAATTTTTTGGTTTTAATTGATAACATTTCCAACGATTCCAGCAATACTAAAATACTGTACCTTAAATATTATGTATATAAATTCATAGCCACATTTACATATATTCTGGTATCAGGTAAAATTGAGCTTCTGATCATTAATAAATATGATGATCATATGAAATATGTATATATAACACACTACATTATGAACAGCTTTTAATTAATCCAATAATAAGTACCTGCAATGAGGAAGATTAGGCGGCCGTAGTATATTACTGACCGCACTATTCCCCTAGTGTGCCACATGGTCACGAATCGTATACCTCTAAATTATCTGCCTCTCTGGGCCGTTGTGGCCTGTATGTGATTTTGTATATGTGTATATGTGTATATATATAAATATAATATATATATATATATATATATATATATATATATATATATATATATATATATATATATATATATATATAATGCATACACTCCTAATATATACAAGAAAATTATGAAAATTCTTTGCATTGGTACCCAAAAGATAATCTGACCTCAGTAACGCCATTGGCGAGACTGACTTATAGAGGTGTAGCAGAAAACGTCTTCCCACACAATTGAATGGTGAAAACCGTCTGTAGCTTTGAATATAGGACTCCAATACCCAAGCTTCCACGGAACACTGGGTCTGCAAATCCTATTTTGCATGAACATAATGACCAATTCACCCTGATTAACACGGGCCAATTTCCTGGTCTGGAGCCCTCCTACAGCTGGTATTTCCCTCAACATTCCAATATTACCTCCATGTATAGGCCTCTTTTACGCTTCTATGTTCTACTCCAAAGTGGTTGCTGGGTTTATTTTCATTTTGTTATAACCTGATGAAATTAGTACCTTTTTATTGGTTCCAGCAGCTAAGATCAATTGCTTTATTTCAATCAAAAAAGTATTATTTATACCAAAAATAAATCCGGATTCAACTTAAGAAGTCCGTCTTGACGAGGAGTAATATTTTTTGAAAAATTAACACCTACTCAAATGAAAACATGAAGAAAAGTAAGATTTTAGGCGGTACTAACTTACACTAGCGGAAATTGCTTACTCAGCCTCTTCGACTTCCGGTCGGAAAGTATTACAAATAACAAAAAATTGTTCCTCATATCGCGTTGTGTTTTACGGGCAAGTTATAATACTGCGAAAATTCATAAGAAAATAATAGCATTAAATGATATAAAGCACAATAGGGGGTTCAAAGCAAAGAAATATAAATTTTCGAGATTTTAAGCACTTAGATCGTCCCATCGAAAATATCATTAGAACCGATTTTGGAGATCATTTAATAAGCTTTCCAATGGTTACGTTCCACCGTTCAAGACATTAAGAAAATATACAGATTTCATGTCTTTTCATACAATTTTTTTTTCTACAACAATAACTCCAAAGTTTAAATATCTAAGTATAGATGAATGCCAAACTCTGAACAATTTTCAACTGAATCAAATATTTCTGAACCCCAACCTACAATTAATTGGTTTAATTCGTTTTCACACCATACAAAATCCATAAGCATATTAACGCGAAAAATTAAGCACTATGATTTTTTCGGGCAATTTCGCCCCAAACCCATGTTCCTTTGGACGGTTTCTGCCGGTTAACGACTTAAACTTTTAATAAGGCAAACGTTTTTTTTACTAAATTTCATAATATTTATAAATCCTGGTTTGGCATATGATCATCCAACGTAACTAACTATGGTATTGGAAATGTATCTTGGTATGTTTTATGACGTATTCTCTAGCAATTTTATAAGAATAATTATTCGTATAAATTTACAGGTCTACAAAAATAATCTTTCTGAAATTTGATTTGATGATTTTGGTCAATCTCTATGCTCCTTGGCGTGCTGAAGCCGAACATGAGGTCAGTCCCTCTCTATCACGTAAGGAAATTGTTCAATCTCAAGTAAGGGCAGAGGTACTACCATTAAAAGAAAATAGAATTGGCGAATAAGAGTTTTCATTTATTTCCATGATATTTTAGTTATTTCAATGTTGTTTACTGTACAAAATACATAAATGTGTAGAAATAACAGCTTCAGAATTAACAGTGGCATATTTAGTTATTATTTTTATGAAAACGTATTTTTTTCTCTTGAAAATTTCTCCGTGTTCGTTTCCGGCTGTAGGACTCTTCAGATGATTCACGCTGCAGCATCCAACAATAGTCAGCCATCATGTTTACGTTCCATTTGCCCTGATACCTACGTTCCATTTCCTGGATGTCCTGATGGAACCTTTCCCCTTGTTCTTCACTTACTTCCCCTAAGTTTTCCGGAAAATAGTCCACATGCGAATGTAAGAAGTGAACCTTCAAACTCATGTTGCAACCTTGTAATTGAAATGCCTTCAACATGCGTTCCACGATACTTCTGTAGTTGGGATCCTTCACGTTACCAAGGAACTTCTCAACAACATCTTTAAAAGAATTCCAAGCTTCCTTCTCCTTCTCATTCATGGTCTGAGTGAAATGTGGATCTGTGAAAAGTTTCCGAATATCTGGGCCTACAAAGATCCCCTCTTTTAGCTTTGCATCACTTAATCGTGGGAACTTGGCGCATAAGTACTTAAAACATTCACCTTCTTTATTGAGAGACTTTACGAATTGTTTTATCAGCCCTAGCTTTATGTGTAGAGGAGGTAGCAGGATTTGGTCAGAAGGAACCAAACTTCTCCTAATTACATTTTTTTGGCCTGGCGACAGAGCTCCTCGTGATGGCCAGTCTTTGTTGATCCAATGGGAATTTCTGTCTCGGCTATCCCATAAACATAAAAAACAAGGGAACTTGGTGTACCCTGATTGCTGACCTAAGAGCATAGTAAGTACTTTCAAGTCTCCACATATCAACCAGTTAAGCTCAATATAATGAATTCGTTCGAGAACTAATGACAAATTTTCGTATGTTTCTTTTAAATGTACCGAATGGCCAACTGGAACTGAAGCATAAGTATTGCCATTGTGCAACAAAACAGCCTTTAGACTTCGCTTTGATGAGTCTATGAATAGACGCCAATGAATCGGGTCATATTGTATACCAAATTGACCCATCAGACCATGAATGTCTTTGCAATAAATAAGATTCTCATCCAGAGCAAAGTAAGGAACAAAAACTGCTTCACGGTGTCGATACCATGAAAAAGAAGTGCCTGGCTGTAATAAATTTTTGTTTTTAAGACGGGAGCCAAGTAACTGAGCTGCATCTTTTGGAAGTCCAAGATCTCTCACTAGATCGTTCAACTCCTGTTGAGAAATAAGCTGAGGTTCATCTTCTGAACTGCTTGCTTTGAACTCACTGTGTACTTCATCGCTCTCCGACATACAGTCTTCTCTATTAGCTTCCATATCTATACTGCCCAAGTCACGAGGGGGCTGAGGAACTGTCAATCCAGGACCGTGTGGTACCGGACGACTAGCAGATTCCACATTAGGGTAGTTAATGAGCTTATGATTTTTGGAATTATAGCCTTGAACATGGCAATTACAAAAGTAACAGTCATTAACGTGGTTTTTTTGCTCCCTCCACATCATTGGGATAGCAAATCCGAAAGATTTTAACTCTCCTTTGTACCATAAGCGAAGTTATACGCAGCTATGGCATACTTTGTGAGGAGCCCACACTTTATCTTGATCTCCTATTCTCAAGCCAAAATATGCATAATATACATTTTTGACAAAACCTGTTATATTTCGTTGGTATTTCTTAACTGTGTACTCACCACAGATAAAACAGAAGTAGTCTGGACTGGTAACACAGCGACGATGAGACATTTTGTCTAAATGCACTTTCAAACCTTAAAATACGTTCTTAATCACTTTGACACAACTAAGAGACCTCAGTGAATGTGTTCACTTCAGTTGATACTACTGAACTGAGAGAATGAACAGAAATTTAGCTCCAAGTTCCTGATACAACAGGTTCAATCTCGTTTAGCTTCAGATGGTGACATCTGAGACCAAACAAGTACGTTCCTGTCTGAACAGGTCGTGCCTAGACACCCACAGGCCTACAACATCTACTGAGGGAGTCATTGCCTACACCACCTAGTGAAAGATGTCTGTTTATAAAAAGAGAAATCGTTTGGAAAAAAAAAAACCTACTTCTTACCAAATTTATGTGTATAGCAGGTATATTATGTTCTATGGATTTGAAAAAAATCTGTACGTGATAGAGAAAAACGGACTTCATTCTCGGCCTCAGCACACCGAGAAACACAGAGATTAGCCAAAATCATCAAATCAAATTTTTGGTTGTAGACCTGTGTAATCTTTATTCATAGAACGAACCGTTTAAGTGCAAAACGTAAGATGCACTAAAAAAATATGTTTTTATAGATTAATCGTCATTGAGCCTCAGGGATAGCTAAAAAACACAATAATGTAAAACTTGTAGTTTATTAAATAATCTGAAAAATGAGAGTGCTTGGTTAGGACTGGATTCAGTAATAAGGGAGAGGTACTTGGGTTTCAAATTCACACAATCGTCATTTTGCATTAAAGTAATCCAATTTTTTTCATTTTTATGTAGAATCCCGTTTAATGGCGAATCGTGAATAATCAGTAATTATATAAATTATTTTGAGATATGCATTACATCGGCTTGGAGTGTAGTGGATGATAGGAGTAGGAATGGTTTTTATCTTTTTTTAGAGTTTCCGGCCATTAGCGTTGTTGCCAACCCTATATAAACTTCCATTGTAAAGTTGATGTTTTTTTTTTAGAGAGCCTTAAAAATTCACCCTGCTTGAAGAGAGATTTGAAGCCATTCCTCTTTTCGTTGGTTGCATAATCCGGAACTCCGTATCTTCAGCATGTTTTGGGCTTGACAAAAATCATAAAACGTAAAGGGATTTCACTACTTGCTTCTCAAGTACTCTCTGGAGGCCTTTTTATGTGCAAATAGACTTAAAAGGAATCCGGTTGACGTTTGCTACCTTCTTGGAATTACATTAAGATTGAAAATTTTCGGTTAGGGTTCGTTAATTTGACGGATAGATTTTATATTAATGATTTTAAAACTAAATTACATTCATTAAAATATTTCCATAATGTAGGACAATGAAAAACGTGTTCGTGTGAATGGTTTTAACATTTTTGAGTTCTTTGCAAAATACCTTGAAAATTATTACAGAAAACCAAAATCTGTTCCAATAAATTGAACCATTTTTTCGAATATACAGAACAGTTCGTGTCATTTTGTTAAGCATAAAACAACGTCATGCTAAGTTTCAGAAGTAAAATGACGAACTCCTGTCAATGCCCGTGTCCATATTGGTAAGTGAAAAAAAAAAAGTGTTCACTTTTGCTCAGTGTGAAAACTATTACAATCGAAGCAACAAGCATAGATTTGTGAATCTGCAAAATCGGTACAATGGAAAACGAAATATATCTCCTTCAAAACAAAATAGTCCTGCTGCAGGCGACACTCGAACCTGCATCATAGACCACGAGGGGAGCCACTGAAGAACTTATGTAGAAGTAAACTATGTTGCCTCGTTGCATCTCCAAAGAATCAACTACTGATATTTTGAGTATTACCGTTTTAAAGATCTGAATTAAAAATATTTTATTTGTGTAATTTTTATTGACTGTATGCAGATAATACGCATATTGCTAGGGTAATTAACACAGTAGTTACTCAGTGATTTTTCTCTACAATAAATGCTGATCATAGCTGTTAATTTAAGACTGATTTATTACAATTATATGCGATATTGCGCAAGAGGTCATTATACGCCGGTCGTATAAAAATGACTAGCAATTAAATACAATTGCTTTTCACAACATGACCATTTTTACATAACGAGTTGAAAAACAGGGAAAAAAGAGACTTGTGCGACTGAACTGAAGTGAGCCAGGTCATAGAAATCCCGAAGGGCAAATGTTTATTGTTCACTTCTATGAATAAACAGAAACTACAAGGTTAGGAATGCCTAACACTGCCTAGACAATAGGCGAGTCAAATCACTGAATTTCTTATCTCTCTTAGTCATAAACACGCCATAAGGAAATAGTCAGTCAAAAATACAATGCTATAACTATATGTTTGGTAAACAAAATGGCCTTAATTCAACAAATTTACTCAATATGTATTTTCTTATTAAATTAATGAAAGAATGGAACTTACAATGAATTTACAATTTTATAACAAGGAGTCCACCACATCAATCAACATGCCTAACAAGAAGGAATAAATTTACTAGTATCACAGAATACATCAAAACAAAATTCAACTAACTTCTACAAATACTTATAATGCTACAAAATATTTTCATTAATTACAACAAGCCTATACAATTTAAAAGTCTTTAGACAAAATAAAACCTGATAATGTTTTATTTTGTTTTTTCCTAAGGCGCACCGACATCTGTGACATCAGCGCCGGGCTATTTATAGGTCCCACTCTTCCTAAACACCCGCAAAAAATCTTTTCAACGGGCCCTCAATTGAGAAAATCCCTGCTGTAGGCGGGACTCGAACCTGTATCTCCCGCATGAGAATCCAAGGCGTTAGCCACTTGACCACGGAGAGAACCAAAAACTGATAATAATAATAATTATAATAATAACACTACTTATAACATAACTTAGTTAAAGAACCTTACTATTTTTAGAAAAAGAAAGATAATAAATAAGTAAATAAAATAAGGAAAATATAAGCAAACTTCAATAAAAATTATATATATACTTTTTAATTATTTTTAATATTTATACTTTTTGTATAAACATTTGTCTTAATTATAAAACAACTAAAACACAAAACGAGCTAGTTGATCTCGGTAGTTTTGAAATAAATATGATACATTAAAGAATCCATAACAGAAGCTATTGTGATTCTGAGGCAGATTATAATTTGTAATTATCGACAATCAACGTTGTTTCTCAAACCGACGCACACTGGTCCCGATTTAAAAATCACGGTGCAAAAAAGTTTTAGTTAACGGATTTCGTTCTAACATGGTATTGGAGGAGTGTAAAGATGTTTTCAGTTAGTTTTATCAAAATCGGTCCCGAAGGAGTAGGGGCTTAGAGGGGAGGGGAGGAGGGAGCGCGCGTAAACACAACCCCCTTAGTACAGAATTTGCTTAAATATGCTTAAGGGATGTTTTTTATGTGGGATTCATTCATTTTTTTTCATAAAGGAGTGAGGAAGGGGGGTTTGCTTATGAAATGTATATTTTTCGACAAGTACTAGCTAAATCCATTCGTTTCCACCAAACAAATATTGTGATTGTTATTTTATTTTCTTGCTCATTATTTATAATGCCATTGATAGCATTTAAACATATGTTGCATAAAAAATATTAACATGAAGCATTACGTAATTATATTTACTTAAGCTAGAAAATGTTTACACATTTATCAACAGTTATTAAAGGTTGACTCCATCATAAATGTTGACTTGAAATAAATATATACATGATTAAATATATATATATATATATATATATATATATATATATATTATATATATATATAACATTTACACTAGCAATAGTGTAACTGCTGGTGAGAAGAGCCGGGCGTCAACGCGCAGCGGAGATCACTGGTTTTCGGCGTTCAACCCTCCCTCATTTCAAAAACTGCAGTCGAAACCTGCATATCCCGTAAGAGGGACTTATAGTCTCCTACTGACATAACTAACTCCGTGACCGTAAGTGACAAAACTTTTTGATGCCTTCAAAGAACTGACTTAACAAATGCATCTTTGGGAATTCCGACAAGAAACATTATTTTATTGTGATAACCACAGTTTATAACTTCATTAAATGTTTACTCAAGAGTTATTCAAGCGATAGTGGTTTATATCTGAACCTGCAGAGAGCTGAAGCGGACCTGGGGAGGGCCGGTGAGGGGACAGCCAGGGGTCAGCGGGCTGGTTTTGGCGTTCAACCCCCCCCCCCCTCATTTCATAAACTGCAGGAAACTGCAGTCGAAACCTGTATAACAAAAGGGCGATATTTTTCAGTTTTTTGCGTTTTACGCGCAAACGGTGCGTCGGATCAAAAGATGTCTCGGAATAAATTAGTCTGAAAATTAAATTTTCTATCAGAATTCGCCATAAAAAATACCTGCCGCCATTGGAAAATCAAGAGTTGGATGCGCTGGAGAAAAACTGGAGAATGTTACAAAGTCAACTAAACCTTCAAAAGTAACCTCATGCAACATAACTAAGACCTACCAAGTTTCATTTCGAAATTCCAACAACTCTAGGAGGAAAAGGGGGTGGACACATATACTGGGACACCCTGTGTATAAAATTATGTTGTCTCTGGAATGTTAGCCACTTTTCTTGTTGGTCAATACGACCTATTCACGGTTGTCTTTTAGAAAAGTTTACAATGCTCATTATCCTTATGCAAATTCTAATTTTAATTTGTTTTTTCTTCCGCCAATTTTATGAACTGTATGATGGTTTGTACAGCTTGTGTAAATATCGCACTGCAGCAGCATCCCAATTCAACTCACCAAAAGTAATCTTTCTTTGGAAAATATTGTGAAACTTTGATAAAGGCATGGTCCAAGGGTTTGTTTGGAAAACCGAAACCAATCTTCTTGTTCGCTATTATAGCAGTCAGCCGGGAATTATTTTCAAGTCAACCTCGGCATAGAAATACCACAAGTAAATAAAGTAAGCAGGTTTAATCTATGATTATAGCAAGAAGTATTAAATAAATAAAATGTAGCAACAGGTGACGAAGAATTACTTATGGGGTTACATTGGTAAAACCACTGTTACTAAAAATTATGTTTTCTACTAATCTATAAATATTTCTTCAATAATTTTTTAAAATGTTAGGTGACAAAATAATGAAATAGATACAATCGTGCCGATTCTTTGAGTTTTTAAGATGATGGTCATAGGTCCAGTAGGTATGAGTGTTAGGGTGCGTTTCCGCCTGATAGTTATTGCAGGATATTTATGTCAGGCAGAAATTGTGACTAATGTAAACTGCGAACAATTTCTGTTATAGAAATATATTTCTATAACAAGCTATAAGTGTCGACACTTCTATACCATCAGGTGTATACACTGATTATAAAGAGAAAAATTTAATGACAGATATAAATATCTTGGGTACTAGCTGTATTGTCGACACTTCTATACCAATAGATGTAAGCAATGATTATTTGCGCCATGACATATGACCTATGGTCAATTTATCGCAAATTATACCAAATCTAGAACTGTCATATACATGCCCATGAGATAAATGCCTAGCTATTTCAGTCAGTATGTAAACTTGCAAGAGAATATCTATCCGACACCTGACATGTATATCCTGCGAGAAGTGTCAGATGTAAATGCACCCTTATGATTCTTAACTGTTAGTCAATCAACATTGCATGAGTGATATTGGCATTTATGTGGTCAATGTGTACACGAACTTCAACAAAAGCAACAGAGGTTAATGTTGAATTAAGTCACTCAATAGTATACAAATAAGTTTTATATAGTCTTTCAGAACTAAGCAACAATTTTGCTAAGATATAAAAGCACTGTAATCACGTAATTGCGAAAACTACTTAATAATATAGGATCTTACTAGAGAGTAATTTTAACACTTAACTTGTTGGAAATTGAATCTCCTTATTGTTAACCGTTAACACGATTAACACGTTGAAAATTTAACACAATCGATTGGACGAGTCCGCTACCGGGCAAAATCTGTCGAACTGAAGGTTTTCATTGTTCGGATTTTACTCCGGACACGTGTATTAAAAATAACTAGAATTCTTCCAATAAATAAATAATAATAAATTAAATCGGTCGTTTAGGAATAGAATTTATCTTCAGAACCAAATTAAATACTTATTTACTTAAATTTCAACCTCCACTTATATATAAGACGCATTTGTTAACAGCTTACCACCATATACTAATACTACCCTCTAAATAGCCAGAATAGAGGTGATGCCTTCCCATTTCCCTTCCCTCTGCGGTGGAATTCGAATATGTAATCCTAGGAACTCACAGAAATAAATAAAAACTTAATAATTGAGCCAGCCGTTTATTAAATTATTCAAATATATTTTGTGCATATAAGATTATTTTAAGCACGTCTTGAAGATTGCGGCGTACAATATCCATTTTTGTGGCGGAATTTATTTTTTTATTCTATAGATTTCGTTTTTCCCCTCTTTATTGTCATTATACTTATTTTATTTATGTATTCTCAAACCACCTATAATTCTAATCAGAAGTGATAACCTCGAAGAACAAAAATGTACTGTAAAGAAATTCAGGAGATTGAGGTCACAAGATTGAGTCAGAATAAAAAGAGTGGGCAAATTGTGCATGTTTATGCAAGGGATTTCCCAGCAATGACAAATACTGCAGTTTGGAGTGATTATAGTATGACTGCCCTATTCATTGCTAACTAATGCAACACTTCATAAGAAAATGAGGCAAAAAGTGCATTACTCTGTTATGAAACAATCCTCTTTCTTCAGCCTCAAGACGTGAAGATAAGAATCTTCACTCGAGACATCAGATCAGTTAAGCTATCATTTACAGAATGGGCATAAATGCATTATAAAGAGATCTAGAAAATCATTTCAAGTAAACATAAATGTTAAATATATCCTGTAACTCTATAAGATTATTATTCAATAACAAAATCCTAAAATGAAGGCCCAGTGGCCGTGAATGATAATAATAGTCTAATTAATGGTTATTAGGAAGGCTCTTGTAATAAGATGAACGTGACAGAGGAACAATAAACATTTTGGAACATATTTGTTTTATAATTATTGATAATCTTAATAATGTTATGTGATTAATGTAATGTAGCAGTTAAGATATTAATAATCAAATTCAAGCTTTATATTGCCCTCAAAATGTCAAATAAAGTATAAATACGCACAAAAAAAAATTGCAAATGAATTAAATAAAACATGAAAAAATAACAAGACTATTTTACAAAAATATTAAATACTTTATTGTGAGAAAAAAAATATTCCATTTAATGTTAAACCCGCACGTCATAAACAATGAAATTTCGGGTTCCTTCAAAGTCTAATCTAATTGACTGTATCATATAGGCTATTAGTCATCTGATCTTTTGGCCCAGGAGCTGACATCACCTTATTCAAAAGCAGGAGTCATCTTGAGACCCTGAAGGTCCCAAATGTCGAATCTACAGGCATCTATTAATAATGTATGACAGCAGGTTTCAATGTTTTTGAGTCCTTGTTTATCACATAGTTTGTACATATGTGGCAGCATTCTTGTCCTTCTGCTCTCCTGATTCTGGTCTTGGAAAGAAAGATACATCAAATCAAACCCTAATAAGGCAGCCGCAAAAAAAGGATCCCTTCATGACTTTTTAGCACATTCTGAAAAACTTTTGAAATTTGTTTAGATCTTCTTCGCTCAAACCTTCTAGAAAAAGACAGCACATTTATACATTTACGTGCGTCGTATAATGATAGTATTCAATATTTTAATTGTTTTGCCACGAAACATCGTACAAAATATTCTCGTATCAAACGACTTGATGAATTCGTAGTAACGTATTACGGTACGAACTAGTAAAATCTTATCCATCAGACGGTGGAGGGGGGGGGGGGTCGGACTCAAATTATTACATGCATTTGTTCTAGGATAAAAAAAAACTCACAATACAAGTCTGGGAATTATTGATAGAAGTGTCTTATGATAAATTAGCGAAATCGGTTTATGAGTAGTTTAAGTTTACTGGGGACAAAAATTATTGAGAGGCCCCTAAAGGTGAAAATGTTGGTTATATTGCAACTATATTCGCTTTATAATACCAGAAACTATTGACGGACGTTTTTTATGAGAAGACGGTGTATAAACCGTAACCAAATTAGGGCCCCATGCTAACATTTTGTCTTATACTGGATTGGTATATGTTGAATAAGTACAAGTGAACAAGCCTTCATTTCGGTTTATTGATCGAGTAATCAATGAGTATACAATCTTAAAATGAACGAAAAGTTGACGTAAGTAAATCTCGTCAACATTTGGATTGAGTGGGGTTGGAAAACTAAAGTACATACCTATAATACACTAATACGTTAACCACAAGTACGTCCAAAAACTCTTTTCAATATAGGAAGTTTTTGAAAAATCACTTGGCGAAAATAATTTAGTCATAAATTCCTAGGAAATTATAGGGATTGTTTGCAAAAAAAAAAGTATCGCCCCCGGGTGGGCTCGAACCACCAACCTTTCGGTTAACAGCCGAACGCGCTAGCCGATTGCGCCACGGAGGCCGATGTTCCCATGCCATGTTATCAAATCATTCCTTCGATAGCACGATATACTTTCATTTCTAAATTTGTGTCCATAAACATTTATTATTATTTAATAGATAGAAAAAGAGTCCAATGAATTTAGATAAATCGGTCCTTATTATTTTAAAACAATAGTTTATGCATGCACATGTAAAGGCAGAAAAAATAAAGGAATTAATGAATAAGCCTGTTATTAGTAAAAAAAAAAAAAAATTAAATGCGACAATTATGAAACATGCTAAAATATGATTTTATCATCATAAAGGGGTGTCAACATAACGAGACAATCCTCTATACAGACCTGATAACAAAGATATCTTAACACAATGCACGCATTTTGCTCCAAACCAGCCATCACACTCAATTTAATTACAGAAAAAAAAGTAATCCTTCTATTGTTAAAGATATTCTACTAGAAGTGATGAATCAAACACACATTTGTTACAGCTCCTTTGATAATATCACAAAGTCAGTATTCATACTAATATGCTTTCTTTTTTTTTTTCTCTTTTTTATTTATTTATTTATTTTTTTTTTGTGCATCGATTAGTACCAAATAAGCCAATCATTATTGTCATTTTTTTTCTTAATCGAAATTCAACTATGTGAGTCATTTTTATTAATTAGCACGTTCTGAAGGAATGTAGCTATTAAGGTTGCACACATGGAAGAATTTCTACAAATATTCATTGATCATCCAAAAAATGGATAGCGAAAATGATTTCCGTTAAAATTTATTTATATAAAATATATATATATATATATATATATATATATATATATATATATATATACACAAAGAAACACTCTGGCGTGCGTCGTTTTATCACACACACACATATATATATATATATATATATATATATATATATATATATATATATATATATATATGTGTGTGTGTGTGTGATAAAACGACGCACGCCAGAGTGTTTCTCTTCTCGTCACAAAACTTTGTAGTATATAGTATTCCCTTAGCAGACGATTGAACGAGTTCGTTAACAAAGTACTTTGAGATAACAAAGTGAAGTTCGTTAACCACCTAAATCAGTCCATGTAATTGGGATGCTAATTGATACAATATTGTTGCGATGTTTATGAGTGAATAAACTATTTTCTGAAGTGTTCTGTTCAAATCAATATTATGATCCCGATTTTTCAACAGTTTTAGAGATATTTAAGAAAATCCTAATACTTTTTTTCGAGTACTTCCTTCACTCCAAAAGCAACCAAAACTTGAATATCTTAGTTTAGATGAATTTCAAGCCTGCAAAAAATGTTCCAACTGAATCCAACGATTCTAAAGACCCAAACCGAAATTAGTTACAAAAAATACTTTTATCAACCTTTCTGAAAAACGGGTTTAGATATCGTCTAAAAATGGTTGTATTGATCTCCCTACTTTAGAAAACCTATAAAAAGTGTATCTGGAAGCCTTCAAGCAAAAAGCTTCAAACGCATCGACTTTTTTCACACGAATTTCGCCCATAAAACAGTGTTCTGGTAGGCAGATTCTACTGGTTAACGAACATGACCTTTTAAAGTATTTTTGTACCAAATTTCATCAAATTCGGACCATTATTGAGCCGGTGAACAGCGAACAGATATATGTGTGCTTTCACACACATATATAATATAGATTTGAACGACTGATATTTTGGTAATTTATGGGTTCTGAAACGGGAGATTTTCTGGTCGACAATTCCGGATTGTGTCATCGCACCGACGTCATAAGCGGGGTTCCTCCCTATGGAGGGAATTGAGTGTTTCACGTCACTATATGCCTCTTCAGAAGCAGTTTGAAAACGGTCATCTTTCTTTGATTTCACTTGTACTTGTTTAGAAGTGATCCAGCCTGTAGAAGTTCTTCCTAAAATGAGGCTCAACTTGAATTTATATAGTTCAGTTGTTCTTGAAGAAGCGTCTACTGTAGAGCACCAAAATAAAAGAATAATAATGACAAGTTGAAGTATTTTAAATACATGACCTTCTGCCATATGTACATATGTAATAGAATTTAAAGATAAGACATATATTTTCAAAAACTCTAGGGGAGAAAATCGCTTTGTTGCGAAGCTCCTAAAATAAAATAATAATAATAAAACTCTAGGAAATATGGCTGGAACAGACAAATTCACACATATGAAAAAGCAAAATAACATCTTGTGTCTCGTCCTTGTTTTTGACTTTCTCCATCTGTCCAACAAGAGTCCTAATGAAAGCCAAGTCACGGATTGCTCCAAAAATCGTGTATCTACCTATTAACTGTATCCTTTACTTGTCTACGGTACTAAATAACCAAAATACTAATACTAATACTAAATCAGAGTTTAACTACAATGTCGAGTTTTTACTTTTGCAGTGTCAGCCAAGCCTGCAGTGTATTACAGTGCCTACTAGGACATAGCAGAGAGAGTAAGAGATACCAACATAATTAAGCTGCCTCCATTCTAGTGACATAGTGAATAGCACAGCAGACAATGACATAGTCCACACATTCCTCTTCAGTGATGGTCTAACTTACTCTTATCGTCGAGCAACACGAGACCAACTCCAGAGGAAAGATTTGTTCTGTATATCAGTAAAAGTAATAAAGAATCTAGAATGCTTTCTTTTTACATTCATGACCTATCATAATATGAGGTGTTGAAAATAGGATTACAAGGAAATAACTGTTCATACAAACAGAAAAACATTTTGTCGTACATAAAATAGAAAATTAATATAATAAAATTGTATTCAACAATATTTGTCATTTATTTTAGGGTGTGCCATGTGTTCCATTAATCCTAAACACCCAATTCTTAAACCTGCCAACTATCTTCTATTAATATTAAATTTTCATCCTGCAATGTTATTAAAAATTATGAGAGCCCTAATCCTTTATCATGACCTCTACTTCCTTTTAATAGGTATATTATAAAATTCTTGATAATTATCATGAATTTTACGATATAACTATAAGAATTTCTAGATAATCAATTATAATTGATCAAGAGAAATCATTTTAGTCTTTGAAATATGTAAACATTCGCCATCGTGACAAGTCTCATTAAGTGCTTGCATAAATGTACAACTTTACCACTATAATTAACAACTTAAATTACATCCGCTCTGGGCAAAATAGTAATTTGCGTCAGGAGTAAACCAGATCGACCTTTTCTTTTTATTTTGCTCGTTATCGAACTCGTTCAATCGCATGCTTGAGGAACGCTATATACTAAGTTACGTGACTAAAATATCGTCGATACAAATGCAAAGTATTGAATGTGAAAAAAATGTGTGTTTTTGATTTTCAATCTACACTGTTGGACTGATGAACGGCCAATTCTCCAATCTAAGTTCCCTCAGTGAATAGGGAAACTAAGCATTGTCAAAAGTTTGAATCTACCGACTATTTGACAGACAAAAAGCAAAGTAATGAATAAAAGTTTTCTTACTCTAGAAAGTAATTTTCACATTCGATACTTTGCATTTGTATCAACGATAAATAAAACATGTTATACTAAGTTGTGTTTAGGTCTATTGTAATCTTTAAAATTCAAGGTCCATCAATATTGAAATTTTGCGAGTGAACATTAAATTCGGGTAAGAATCTTAATGATCTGTTAAGTGGACTGTGTGAATATAACTTGTCCAATCAACAATAGAAACTATGTAGCAATGATTTCAACATATAAAGCAAAACACATTTCACAATCTACTCATAAATCAATTCGTAATAGCGATTTCCTCATCGGTAAACATTGTAATGATGACGAATCTGAAGACGTCACACGAGGACTGTCAATATGTGTAACATTGAAGATGTCGGGGGGAAAAAAATGTAGGAAGGAATGCCATTAATAAATTATTTCTGAGAGGTACGGACGAATCTATTTTGGGAATTCCCTACTGATAAGGTGTGACAACAAGCGAAAAGACGAGCCTCCGAGGGTATATGAGAGCCTAGCTGACGTACACTCGTCCAGTACGCTAACGACAACCACGTCGGGCAATACGTCACTTCATTCATTAAGGTAGGATACAATCAATGGATTTCTTAATAGTAACTTCCATTCATAGAGATACCAAACAAAAATAATAACTTGTTTCCCCGGAATATCATTATTAGAAATTTCAGCTTCACTTTAAGAAGTGAATGGAGACATTTTATTTACAACGAATACTAAAGTTGGAATATACTTACCCTAACATATTCCGCGCCTAAGAAATGTTCATTGCTTTATATACATTTATAAAATCTTGTAGAGGTATCGTTTTTGCATATATATATATATATATATATATATATATACGTAAATTGTTCCAAATCTTTGCAACCTTGGAGTACAGAAAACATTTGTAGAAACTACTTCTTTTAATGATCATGCCCAAAATGTTTAGTGCCATGCTCGCACCTCCTCAGAAGCACTTATACAAAAAAAATACTTTTTTATACATCCAAATATAAACGAAGTTAGCTTTTAACATCTAAATTAAGCATAATCACGCTTAACATAAAATTTAAAGTGTCCCCTTAATATATACAGAGAATGTCAAAATTATTGATATAATACGATTATTTTGAAAAAAAGTACTTTTTAAAGAACACTATATCGGTAAAAATTATTTTTAATGGTACAGGAGTAATATTTAGTCAACAATAGGTTTTTCTAGACATCAAAAATATAAAAAAATCGTTAGTTATTAACAATTAACATTATAAATCCATAAATACAAAAATGATGTGTCAAAAATATAGATACACTGAATTTATGTGATCAAAAAATTACTTTTTTAGGAGCACCAAAGCAGTAAATATAATGTAATTTATACACGAGGGATACAAAATCGCCAACAAATTATTTTATCTCTCAAAAATATCTATATTTTGAACTTTTCAGCAGCCCTATTCAGCTAAAAAAATGGCATGCCAAAATGGTCAAAGTATAGATTTTTTCGAAAATCGGACTGTTTTTCTAAGTCGAATCCCATCTGTTTCTTTTACGTTTTATCACATCGAGTGGTAACTATCCCCATCTTATTCTTAATAAATGGGTAAAATCTAGTAGTGCCTTGAAGAGTTGTGAATTGAATAGAATTTACTCAGTTGGAGTTGCAGGATGTACTGGAGCTTAATGATTGAATAGAATTTACTCAGTTGGAGTTGCAGGATGTACTGGAGCTTAATGATTGGAGAGAATTTACTCAGTTGGAGTTGCAGGATGTACTGGAGTTTAATGATTGGAGAGAATTTACTCAGTTAGAGTTGCAGGATGTACTGGAGCTTAATGATTGGAGAGAATTAGGATGGCCTTGTATTTTTGATAGTATTTTAGTTATAGATTGAATAAATGTAATTATTGATTGGTTCAGGTAATTAAGGAGGGTAGGATTAGACACAGAGAATAGAGTGTCGTTCTTTTTACTTTTTTATTGAGGATTTTGACTCTAAGTATTAATATATGTAGGAGTGGCGCTGGGATCCCCAGAGTTTTACGCACTACGTTCATATTGGTGACAGCAGATTCGAGTAAATAAATCATTTGTTATAAAGTGTAACAATTGAGTAAGTGTAGTAAAGGTCTGTACAAATTCAAGAGCAGTAAGGTTCATACGCCTAATTGTATCCTTTCGTCGAAACAAATGCAAAGTATCGAATGTGAAAAAAACGCGTTTTTCATTTTCCATCTTATACCGATTGCTGGACTGATGTACGGCAAACTCCAAATCTTTACTCTGTGAAAGGGGAAGTAACCACTGTCAAAAGGTCGAATCTTCCGACTATTTGACTCTCCAAAGCGAAGTGATGAATAAAATTTTTATCACTATGGAAAGGGGTGATTTTCACAACCGATATTTCGCATTTGTATGGACAATATATTACACACTACTACAACACTGCTACACATTCTAGTCGAAATCTCGACTTCGTTGGATGAATTTATTATTTATTTATTTATTCATTCATTTCGAGAGCTTCGCAACAAGGGTGATCTGCTCTATTGAATAACAAAGAATAAAAACAATAAAAATGGAAAAAAAAAAAAAGGGGGATAAATGATAATAATAAATACAATGAAGTAATTGGTTTTGAATTAATTGGTCATGATCTCAAATTAAATAGAATCCGATGATAGGTGATAACATAGGGCTTTGATTATAATAATAATTGGTCTAATAATATGGTGTCCAGCCGAAAAATTAAAATAAAATAAAATAAATAATAAAAAGAAAAGCAAGAATAAATAAATAAAATAAATAAAAATAAATAAAGGAATAAGGAACATAAATTAAAATAATAATGACAATAAATAAAAGATATAAAGGAATGAATAGGTTGACAATTATTGTAAGATCAGAAATTTTGTAGGGAATTAAGATCGTGGGTCATTTGTAATATTACTATATTTTATTGTATGTATTCGTGGTCATTAAGTATGTCAGTATGGTATCAATATATGGGCTCTTTTCTGCTAACAGCTCGCTAAGGTCATGAGGTGCCTGTAGGTTGTCTCTTTTCATGCAGTCTGTTAGTAGGTGTTTCACTGTTAAAGGAACGTTGCACGTATCGCATCTAGGCTTGTCTTGTTTCGTAAATAGGTGTGAGTGAGTGAGGCGTGTATGTCCGATTCTCAGTCTTGTTAGTACAACTTCGTCACGTCTTGTTCTCAGTTTGTTTGACGTATAAGGTCGTATATTGCTCTTTATTTTCCTTAGGTGGTTATCTGGAGTGCTATACCAAGTGGCGTGCCACCTATTCAGGACTGCTCTTGTTATTGTTATTTGTAGGTCTTGAACTGTAAGTAAGTACTGGTCGTTCGGTTGGCTTGTAGTAGCAAGTTTTGCATGTTCATCCGCTAATGTAGACTGTCCGATGTTCTCATGACCAGGAACCCATATCATTGTTACCATTGTGTGTTGGTCCTTTAGTCTCAGTAGTTCTTGTACAATTTTGATGATGATCGGGTTGGTGTTGTAGATATTGTATAGGGAGAGTAAACAACTTAATGAATCTGTACATAGTATTATGTGTGGTATTGTAGTCTGTACGTTAGATAGGCCCAAAAGTATACCTTGCAGCTCTGCTGAATATATACTTGTGTGTAATGGAAGGCTGATCTGATATACCTTTTCTCCTAAAACAGCTGCTGCGCCTACTCCGCTCTCTGTTTTGGACCCATCTGTGTATATTATTGGTGTATTTTTGTTGTTTCCTGTCAATTTGTTAAATGTACTTCTGTAATAATTTTGAGATGAGACGTCAGATTTTTTAAATTTAGTCATTGTCAAGTCGATTTTTAGGTTGTTTACTCTCCAAGGTGGATGTGTGAGATGTTGATAAGGGTATGTAACAGAATTTATAAATGTTATATTATCTGTATTTTCGAGGAAGCGGATTAGGAGAGGTTTTTGTTTCGGTTGCTTGAGGACGTATTTGTTTATATAAGGGTTGTTTAAGAACCTCTTAACACATGGGGTGTTCAAAGTTTTTGATCTTACAATAAATTTAAGACAAATCATCTGGCGTCGATAATCCAATGAAGGTTCTCCAGATTCTGAATGAAGGCTACATATTGGACTCGTTCTGAAAGCTCCTGTTGCAAGTCTTATGCCTGTGTTGTGTATTGTGTCTAATGCTTTGAGTGTTGTCGAACTGGCAGATGAATATGCTATTGAACCGTAATCCAGTAGAGGCCTGGTGAAAGCTCTATAAAGTTTTAGCATGGTACATCTGTCAGCTCCCCATTTAGTATTGCTAAGAATTCTCAATAAATTCAACGATTTGTTGCATTTATAGAGAATACTTTTTATATGGGGTCCCCATGTAAGTTTTTTGTCGAATATTATTCCAAGAAATTTTAATGTGTCACTGTGTCTAATGTTGGTGTTATTTAATTTTAAATTTGTTGTTGGGAGGTTGTGTCTTTTAGAAAAAACTGTGCACTGTGATTTTTCCTCTGAAAATTGGAAGCCACTCCTTGAAGACCAATATTCGAGGGCGTGTATGGTATCTTGGATTATTTCTTCTGCAGTTTCGAAGTTTTTAGAAGAAAGATATAGAAGAATGTCGTCGGCATATTGACAGTACGATACGCTTGGTGGGATAAAGGATCCGACGGAATTAACTGCTATGTTAAAAAGAGTGGTGCTCAGGACGCCTCCTTGAGGCACACCGTTTTCAAGTAAGAATTCATCGGAGAGCGTATTACCTATCCTCACTCTGAAGCGTCTGTTTGATAGAAATAGGGAGATATATCTAAATATATTTCCTTGTATCCCCCAGTCATTCATTTGAGACAAGATTAGCCGTCGCCAAAGCCGATCGTATGCTTTCTCCAAGTCGAGTGACACTGCAATTAGAGTCTCCTTCAACAGGAAACTATTGAGTATGTCACTCTCTAGATTAGCAATGTGGTGTTGCGTACAGTGATTTGGTCTGAACCCACACTGGAACTTTGAAAGAAGGTGATTCTTTTCTAAATACCAAACCAACCTTTTATTGACGAGTCTTTCCATGACCTTTGAAGTACAGCAGAGCAGCGATATCGGTCTATAACTCGACGGGCAATACTTGTCCTTCCCTGGCTTAATAACTGGGATAACAACAGATTCGTTCCAGAGTGTAGGATAGGTACCTGTCTTGAAGATCTTGTTATACAGCATGAGAAGAGTAGCCAGACCTCTAGTGGGTAAGTTTTTAATTAGCTCGTAGGAAATGTTGTCTGGTCCCGGCGAAGTGTGACGTACGTCTGAAAGAACACATTTTAGTTCGTTCAGTGTGAATTCGTCATTCAGTGGATGTTCTAAGTCAGTAAGTATAGGTATTTGTATGTTCTCAGTATAAGTTTTGTGGTCTAGGAAGTCTTCACTGAAGTTTGTAGTGCTAGATATTCTGCTGAAGTGACTTCCTAGAATATTACTTATAATCTGAGGGTCTGTAATTATGTCGTCTTGGTGTTTAAGTCCAGTTATAGGTGCATTGTACTTTTTGTGTTGGATTTGGTTAATTTTTTGCCAGATGTTTTGTGATGTGGTATTTTCGTTAATGTTTGTCAAAAAGTCAATCCAACATTTCCTCTTACTATTTTTTATTACCCACTGTGCCTTGGCTTTCTTCTTTTTATAATCCTCAAGAAACGCTTGCGATGGATTCCTACTAAAAAGCCGGAGAGCTTTCTTTCGATCGCTTACAGCTGTACTGCACTCATCGTTCCATCAGGGTACCGATGAATTTATTAGTCATCTGGCGATTTGATGCACTTTTCTGACAAGATAATTTTTTTTAAATTAAAACTTTTGTAAATATAAAAAATGTAGAGGCTTTATTGGATAATATGATAATAAACGCCTAAAACTTAAAAAAAAAAGAAAGTTTCCCGTACTTCGTCAAATGCCTAGCAAACAAAAAAATACAAGTTGAACACTTTTGACGAGATATTTTACCTAATAATTTAGGAAGTAAGAACTTCAATAAATTCTATATTTAAAACAACTCGAGACCTGAAGTCTGTAAGCAATAGTATGTATGTGTGTGTGTGTGTGTGTGTGTGTGTGTGTGTGTGTGTGTGTGTGTGTACATATTTATAAATATAACTAAAAGTCAGTCATTTAAGTACAGAAATCAAACACATTATACGTTATATTTTTTTGTACTTCCGATTTTATTTCCCGAACAGGCTTCCTTTCTTCCTGAATTTTTTAAAATATATCTGTTGATCGTATCTTAATTTCATCAAAAAAACTCAAAGGCTTTCCTGAAATATGACAGTCTAAATTAACATATCTCAGGGGACCTTGTTCCAGCCAGCAAGAAGTTATTCCCTCAGAACCGCCATAGAAGACCTTATATTTAAATGAAGCCTTATCTAGAGTCTTGCTAAAAAAAGGTTATCTCTCTAGGATTCCCGGCCGAGTTACAGAAATATCCTTAGAGACCATACAATCTTCTATACCATATGTATAAACTCAGTTGCCTTTTCCCTTACAAGGATTTAGATGAAATACATAAATGCATAGAAATATCAATGCTTCTCAATAATATTCTACGCATAATATAAACAATTAAGTACAGTGATTACTATACAGTGGCGAGTGTGCGTATCAAATATTTACGGAGGTACCGTATTTCTCAATGTTGATTCTTGGCCCGGTGCAAAGATTCTTGGCTCCTCCATGGATGTTTAAGAAGGTTGGCTACCTATAGACAGACTGGTGATAATGCGCCGTAAAACACACACAAAAAATATATATGTAATTTAGATTTAAATTAGATTTATAAAAAATTAAATTAATTTTTTTTTTTTTTTTAAATGCGCCGACTTAAGATAACTAAAATATTGCGGTTATTGATACATGTTAATTATTTTATTTTGAAGAAAATAAACTTCAACCTCTACTTCAATGTTGCGGATTAAAAAATGTATGCTTGTCTTATATAAAATTTAATTTGAACGCTTTCATGTTCACCTACCTATATTCATATTGACAGTGACAGTAGGGAAAAAAGCGAGAGAGATTGGGAGAGAGGGAGGCACAGAGACTGAATGTGTGTGTTAGAGAGAAAGAAAGATTTATGATGTCCATTACTTGAAACACAGCCATTAGGATCAATGTAGATGAAAATATGAAGATGTTTCAAGTTTTCTATTATAACTACAACCATATATATATATATATGTGTAGGAAAGGTTTGAGGCACCTTTGCTTTGAGATCTCCGGGTTCTAATAAAACGTGAAATTTTCTAGTCGGCACTTCCGGAGTGCGTCAAGAGGTCAACCTCGTAAGCGGGTTTCCTTTCTATATAGGGAGGGAGGAAACGCGCTAAAAGTGAAATATTTATATTTCCCAAATATATATAAAATTACGATTGTATCATTCATAAAAAGTTCAGACTAAAATTGCTCCTTAAACAGAAAAAAAAAAAAAACCTGTAGATTAAAGTCAGTAGTCTATTATTGAACGTAATGTTCAAGTAACAGGAGAATGCTATACGCATTAGTCAGATAAATCACAAAAGAAGGAGCTATATCGTAATAAGCCGTAATCTGATGTGATCGAATTGAGAGGTGACATACCCAAGGAGGTATGTACATAGATTAGATGTACGGTCTAGATTATGCATATTAGTCATGCAAACGCGATATAACAAATACGGTTCAGCTTTTTGTTACCTTTTTTTTCTCTGATGACTATCTTCATGAATTACACATAAGCCTTATGAGTAGTATGTGTAATATTGATATGACTTGATCACATCCCGATAAAGCTGTTATTCAAACGGAATGTGTTCCAGGAATCCATCAAGGAATTATGAATGGTTCTAATTTTAAATATTTACTCCTCTTCAATTGATTTATTTATTCTACAAATGTAATTGACTTATACCTTAATGGAAAGTTTAATTGTTGTGGGGGCGAGGTTAGCTCAGTGGTAGAGCACTCGACTAATGAACTGGAGGACCCAGGTTCAAAACCCGAGCGCGCACTAAAAGATTTTTTCTTCTAGTGCCTTCGTTCGAGGGTTGGATTTGGGGTCCCAGGTCCCTACGCTCACCCAGCCTTTTATTAATTATTTAATTAATTATTGGGTACCCGCAAAGGGAAAAATCAGGCAGCCGGAGCATAGTATTGACCACACTATCTTCCTAGTATGCCGTATGGTCAAGAATCAGATACCTCTACAGTATCTGCCCCTCTGGGCCCTTGTGGCCTGTTACGGGACTGTTTTTTTTTTTTTTTTTTTTTAAGTGTTGGGAATATTTATATGAACATTATATTATGTCTATATCTATTAAGTACTTCAAATAACGGTTGAAATATCTTAACGTTGTAAAGGGTGAATAAGAAATTTCATGAAAGGAGGTGCGTAATCTTAGGGCGTTTTGTTATCACATGTGATATGGATAGCATCCATTAATATTAATATCTATTATTATTGTTACCAATTTATATTGTTTAAAATGCACTCATTGAACGAAGAAAACTGTGTCTCAAAAACCTTAACTATATACGTACATTTATAGTTATTTATCGCTTAAACGAAGCATTGTTCGAAAAAATATCTCAATAAAAAAGTTGTAGCTTATTAAATTATCTTTAAGATGAGACAAAGAGACGAACCGTTTAAGCGTGGGACGCAAAAACTGGAAAAAATAATCTCGTTTTTTTTGACAAATTCTCGCTTATTCCTTAACGGAAGAATTGTGTAAAAAATCTAATTTCTGTAAAAATTAGTATCCAATATAAATTAAACGCACCAAAAAATTAATGAACAATAGTTATGAAACAAAATGTCAATACGATGGGTTATTCAAACACAATTATCTCTAAGCTAAGACGCTGAACTTGGTATCATCTTAAAGATAATTAAATAAGCTAAATTTTTTGTACCAAGGTGTTTTTTCGTACAATGCTTCGTTTAAGCGATAAATCGGGATTTGTCCAAAAAAAAACGCGTTTTGGGGGTTTTTTTTCTCAAAAACGAAACGAAAACGAGAAAATCGCCAAAGGACTTTTTGAAATAGTTTTTCGATTCCCCATCGATATCCGAAATCTGTCGGTTTAAGACTTGGACACCCTTTATATCCTCGATATTTCGTTGATGGTAATAGAGGCACCGAACAGCAGTATCCGGGTTTGACTTACTTTTTCGATTCCGAAGTCTACGAAGTCTGTCGGTTTAAGACTAGGACCCTTTACGTATAGTGAAGGTTAAGTCACAAGGTTTGTACATCCTAATTCAGTAAGATTAACCTCTACAAGCCAATTTACCCTAATTACAATAAAAAAAGCAGCTTGTACAGCTTGGCTTTCTCCTGGGAATAGTGATTTTTGGGCGAAGACTCTTCATAATCTAATAGACTCTCGAATCTCCAAAAACTAGTCGGGACTTTCAGAAGGTTTATGCATAAATTGTCATAAGTTGATGAAGTAATTTATTTAGAAGGTAAGAATCACGTTTACTGGAATATTGAGAGACCCTGTAATACAGGAAAAATATGTATAAGAGTAATAAAATACACATTTTTGTTAATTTATTTACCCGAAGAGCTTGGGGATATATCTTTATGTATAACTAATATGGTAATGGGCATAGTGTTTTTAGCTCATTACTTCGACCCAATCAAAATTTACAGTTTATTATATTTTAAGATAAACTATCTGTAGTTTCAATAGCCCTCAGCCTCAGCACTATTTAACTTACCATACAAATATATATAATGTAAAACTTGTTAGCCAACTAAGAATTTCGGGTAGAGAAAATATAAAACTTTTCCATAAGAACATTGTGGTCCATATAAAAACAGGAGAAATATGTAGATGGTGTCATCAAATCATAAATCACAGCTTAAACCACTTATTATTGCACTGCCCTGCGTTGAGTTCATTTAGAACAACATATTTGAGGAAATATATAACACAAAACAGGGATTAGATATCATCAGAGAATATCCTTGTTATCAATTGCTTAGATCAATTAAATTCAATTTTCTTCTTTCTATTAAAAGTATGTGCAATTTAAGATATATTCGAGCTAAGACCCAAGATTAAATTTAGAATATTTATTTTCATTATATTGCTATTTAGGAGAGTATTAATGTTATGTATGATAGGTCCTTATAAGTATATAGTGTTTATTTTATTACTTCTTTATTATTTTTATTCAAAAAGGGAATCTATTATTAATATTGTAATAATTACTTAGTAAGAATTCACTATTAGAAGAGAGAAGTGTATTGTTATTGTTCTGTTATATGTAGAATCATGAACTTGTCTTTTTATATGCATAAACTGTATATATTCATATTTTAATATTGTGTATTTTTAAATATTTTATATGTATATGTATATGTCTGTTATTTTCTTATGTAGAGTATTATTATTATTAGTCATCTATGTCGCGTCCATTAACACCAAATGGGCTTAAAAAGTCTTATCTTTTAAGATAAGACTTTTAATAAAAAAAAAAATAAATCTAACAAGTATCCCCTTGAATACACGTTTCTCCAGTTTTAAGCAACCCTAACGATTGATGTTTTCAGTGAAATTAAATAAAAAATCGCAAATTCTTCAAACGAAACCTTCTCAGAAAATAAATTCGGAATAATTCATGGGATGGACATTTAGACTTTATACAATCCTGATTAATTTATGTTAAAATATTCTTCCGTCTTTCCTTTCCGATGTACTAACAAATCTCTCAATTTAGTCTAAGAGAATTTTAAATCCCTTCTTTAAAAATTTAATTTTATCTTTGTTCCTTAGAATAACTGATACTTAAAGGCATTAAGTGAAGTGCTTTCTTAAAAAGTGTTTTTTTATTTTTTAAATATTATTTTTGTTTAAACAAAGTCTTATGAAATAATCCCTTATATAAACGAAACTCGTGAGAACGGGGGTTAAATGTTCTTACAAGATTATAAAAAAATATTAAATCAAAGAATATTATTAATCAAAAGTTAGTATTATAATTATTTCTTCAATGTATATTATTTTCAAAGGATTAAATGAGGTCATATAGTAAGACCAAGAAAGACCTATAAAGGCTCAAATGCTTAGTATAATTAAAAATTAAAAACATTATAGCATAAATATAAAAGTGAGGAGTTAAAGGGTTCATCAATATATGACCTTCTGTCATTTTTAATAATAAAATATTGGGCACAATCTGCCTAGTATCTAGCTCACTTGAGATTTAGTACTTTGAAAATATCTCCTAAAGAAATGGCTCCCCGTAAATCCATTTCTTTCTTACTCATGAAGATATTAAAAATAAGGTTAGAGGCATTTTTAAAGAAGGTAAATTTCTAAACTTGTAAATATAAATACAGAAAAATATTTAAGAAGAAAAATCTGAATGGCCAACATTGTTTTTACTAGCAAACCTACGCAGAAAAGTATTATTTTTCATAGCTAAGAAAACTCATATTAAAAAGTTTTATGGGGAGTGCTTGTAAATTGCTTTTAGTCCCTGAAAAGGTTTTTGCAGCATCTTCCTTACTCATTTATATGAGTAAGGAAGATATCAAATAAGATTATTCTTATTTGATATTATTCTGCATATTTTACTGCTATTACTTGCATCTGATACTGTCCTGCATATTTTACTGCTATTACTTGCATCTGATACTGTCCTGCATATTTTACTGCTATTACTTGCATCTGATACTGTCCTGCATATTTTACTGCTATTACTTGCATCTGATACTGTCCTGCATATTTTTCCTCCTCTGCGTAAAAAATCAAATCGATTGATTCTTACGATGTAAGAAAACAAGGTTAAAAATTTGAGGGCCAATATATTCATTGCTTGATATCTAGTAAATACTGGAAGGAATCCTAATTTTCAAATATTCTTTCATCCCATTCGAGACCGATGTCACACCTTGTGTTATTTCCGAGGCTATAGGACGGCCTGCCTTCCGGTTCTGCAATAACAGCAATGTGCTATTTTTTTTTTCGGCGTACCTACAACTTGGCCATTAGCGCCGGAGCAATGTGCTATTTTTTTTTTTTTTTTTTTTTTTTTTTTTTTTTTTTTTTAATTTTTTTTTTTTTTTTTAATTTTTTTTTTTTTTTTTACGGCGCATCAAGTTTTGGCTATTAGCGCCGGGCTATCTACAGGTTGCCACCCTTTTCTAATGCCAAAAGCACGTGGTCGGTCACCCATTCAGGTACTGACCACGCCCGACGTTGCTTAACTTCGGTGATCTACGAGAACCGGTGTATTCAACGTGGCTATGGCCGTTGGCGCAATGTGCTATTATCCGTTGTTTTAAGTAAACTAGTCGTCGAAATATGATTTTTCGTGAACTAACGCCCAGTGTGCAATGATCTTATTTATGTGAATCCACTTACGAGTAAACATGTTTTCGTAATTAAAAAATAATCATATAAAGGGAAAAAAAAGTTCGCCACTGGGGACCGTTTTCTCACGGTGACATTATGAGTCATTAGAATCATTGAACAATGTTTAATTAATTAGTTCGATTATAAATAAATTATATTGTCAGGTTGCGCATTATGGAAATGTTAAATGTACACTACTTTCGATTTTACAGTCAATTATTCAACAGGTCTCTGTTTTTTATTTTGTTAATAAGAGAATGGTAGTGTTCCCTAATAAGGTATTGATCAAAACATATTTATATTGAGCTTGATAAAAAATAATACATTACAAAATGTATTAAACGTTATAAAGAAATGTCACAGAGTGTTATAAATCTATTGTCATAATATGAGTGTTATAAATTTATTGTCATATTATGACAATAGATTTATAACACTCAGTGATTGCTTTAATATGTTATATTAACGCGATTACCCCTTAGAGACTAGTTATTGGGAGAGCTTGGAATAGAAACAACAAATATTTTGTTATATCTTTAAAAAAAATGAGATTTTAGGCTCCACATTGTAAATAAAACCGGCAGTAGCCATTTATAAGCGACCATGACTCACTCCTCTTGATCGAATTCAGATCCTTCAAAAGGTATCCTATTTACAAAACGACATGCAATACAAACATGAAATCATTTTACTGCTAATTGCAATTAAAAAACAATAACAAATTATCAAGGTGACGCAGAGACAAAAACAAATTGCATAAGAACAATTTTTAGGGGAAAATAATCAGCTTCCGAATGATTTTGTTACACTTATATATATATATATATATATATATATATATATATATATATACACGATTTCCTATCCGTTAAATGAATATCAAGCGTCTCTAAAATGTTTTATCAGACATGTCCACCAATTTCAAGGAGCCAGTACGAAAATTCTGTTATTTTCATTTTTCTCGAAAACCCTTATAGACATGGTGTTGAAAAAGGTTTTATTCGATCCCCAAGAATAAGTAGTGTACCTGACGTAAGAGGTATGATTTTTTTCGCACAAAGTTCGCCCATAAACAATTGTTCGGTGTTTGGATTCTGCTGCTAAACGAACTCGCTCTTTCGTTTAAGAAAAAGTATTTTTTTCTTTTACTAAATTTTATTAAAATCAGATCATGTTTGGAAACCATGGTCCATAGAACGAATTGATCATATAAAAAAAATCACTTTCAATAAAAGTGGTTACACCCCTCGAAAGGTAAATCGCTGTAGAGATTTAAGGACCATTCCAATAATGAGCACTCACCGATAAAGAAAAGGAAGAGGAAGACTTTGGACACATTTTCTATAGTTTTTAATTGGTTATAGTTTATCGCCCCAAAGGCGGTTAAACTGCTTCGATTTAAAAAGTTATAGTACAATAACGAAGAGGAAATGAATAAGAAAGATAGAATACAAAAAAAAGTACAGATGCCAAAATTACTAGTAGTAGATGTAAGTAGTAACCGTGATAAACTGTAGTGTGTGGATATTTCAGTGGCCTACTCATTGTTAGTTTTATTTATATTTATTTTTAAGAAGAAAAAATACAATGTTAGATTTTATTGAAACATTATTTAATTTAAGAAATAGAAATGTTCTGGTATTTTCATCACCTGATCAAACCAGGGATGTGTGGTTGCGCGTTACAATAACATGGTAGGGCGCTGACGACCGTGAGGATTTTCGCCCCATATTATCCAAACAAACAACCTGATCAAACCGAGTTATGATAAATGCGTGGTCAGTTTGCCTAGCTGATCTGAATGAATCAAATGGAAGAACATCCGTCTTGTGTGTTTAGCCAATAAACAATAAAAACACACTAACAATACCTGTACAACAATATATATTCCACGACGTATACAAAATATATTCAGACGAATATATACATGGCAATGTGAATTTCTTTAGACCAGTTTCATTATAACTGGACTATTAAAGGAAAATTTGCAAGAATTGGCGGATGTCATATTTTACTTGGAGAGGTTACAAAGAAAAATTTAAAATATTACAAGGGGGCTGATGTGAATCAAATCCCAAAAACTTGTCGATAGAAAAATGAATGGTATTGGACTATTCTGACTTGCTACTATGGAGCCATCAGCTGGTTGTAGAAGAGTAGGGATGAGTCTATATGAGCTAGAGGCTGTTCTCTCGATCTCAGTACTCACTTAGGCGTTCCTTCGAACAGTGTCGGATTGCTTTATGTAATTACTGTTTCGTGTAAAGTTCGTCAAAATACAGTTCCTTTTCCTCTTCTCTTCTAGTGCCTTCAGAGTTTACTTCTAACGATGTAAGTGTACAATTAAAGCTATATCTCATGTAATTAAGAATTGTTGCATGTTCTGAGGCTGATTGTTTATTTCAGTAATAATGTCCACGTATGGACCAGGAAAACCACAGTAAAAATATCTTCTTCCTAAGTGAAGTCATGTTTTGTGAACAGATAATATTAAATAATAGCAATTATTCTTACCAGTACCTCACATGGTAGAATAAATTTTACATTTAACATGATAACACACGAAATCAAACATTAATTTTTCTGTTGTCATACCTGTTGGTAGAGTCCGTCGTCACTGGCATCGGTGAGAGTACTGTGATTTATATATATATATATATATATATATATATATATATATATATATATATATATATATATATCAACATTACATGTTAAATGATTTTATAGTAAATTTATTGTATATTTCATTTTATTTATTTTTTAACATATTCTTAAAATATTCTGCCTCTACCCATATTGGCCATAGTTCAGTACATATTCTGCTCTCCTTTAGGTAGTTTAATAGGTTCGGAACGGTCGGATCTTCATATTTCAGTGCTCCCTCTAATGTACTTAGTATAATATGTATGTATATCAGCAAAACTAATTGTTTCTCATTTCCAACTTTTGTGAGAACGTTATTGTAATCCTGGATGAGTTTGATGCCTCTTTCAGCAACGTCATTCACAACAACTATCTTCTCAAGTTTTTCAATTCCACTCTTGTAACCTGGATCATCCTTCCATGTTGAAGGGTCCTTGTCGAGGAAATCGGTGCTGATTGAAAATCTCGTGAAGAAATGTTTTGTATCAGGAGTTACAAAAGATGGAAAATCGATTTTTGTGAAGGAAGAAAAATCATTTAGTTGGAGTAGGTTCGTCTTTAGTTGATTTTTTTCTTTTTCCTCTTCTTCAGCATTGTCTGCTCCAACATAACTTGAGCTATATTTCCCTTAAGCGCTGTTGGAACGTTGTCATCAAATAAGGATATAAGGAAGGTCATCATCCACGGTTTCGGGAACTAAGTACTAGAGATGATTGGAAAATTTTTTTGCAGCAGCATTACTGATTTCTGGATCAATATCCTGATAATGTATCAGTCTGATGACAGAAACCAGGCTCGAAGATAACTGAAATAGATTTTGGAACAGGTACATTTTGAATGGATAAATCGCCTTTGCCATCCACCTAGCATGACTTACAGCCCCTGGTACAAACGATACTCCTTTCTTCCCGTGCAAACGAGTGCGTTTTCAGGAAGCAGGAACAGACTTGATTGTTTATTTTTTGTTATCCAACATTAACAAGAACACGACTAATTTAATTTCCATTACTAGTTCTTACATTCTCAAAAATGATTTAAAAATAAAATAACTTAGAAAAAAAAATTATCTGAAAAAATTACTTTCGGACGAAAATGTCAATATTTCAAGGTCATTGCGGGTCACCTCGGAGTTGTTCGATTTAGCTAAAATTTTGCACAGATCGTTATTTTGTTGATTGGAACAAGATAGGGGGGTGGTAGGTAAACTTTTAAAAAGTTGATAAATAAGGGCCACCCTAGTGCACACCTTTTCGCAATCATGCCAAAATTACCTCCTCTCTGTGACAATGCCGTAAAACTGTTGTCCATATTTTTGTGCGTTTTTCTCTCAGAGACTTGCTCGTACATCCTTGTGGCCACAGAGATGTCCATTGTTCTATAATCTCATTTCAGTTTATTTATTGTATTTTCTTTAAATTGTTTTGTGTAGATCCTCATGAATTTTAGGGATTCTATATAATTAAAAGAACTTTACTACACAGTTTTACTACATTTATTTCTTCTGTTCATGTATAATCAATACAATATATGTAGGTCTCTTGTTTCTCGATTACAACATTTTCAATGAGGAATAAGATATTTTTATTCAAAGTGATGTTTATAGTACAAAAAAGCTCATCATTTAATTTGTATATCAACATTTAAGCGAAACGGCTTAGATAATCATAACAATCAAATGACAATAACATATCGCACTAGTTATTGTAATGTGACACAACTTAAAAAAGAAACAAAAAAAAAAAAAAAAAAAAAAAAAAAAAAAAACTGGAAATGTGTCACTCTTACCCAAATAGGGGGAATAACAGCATTAAGACACGAAGCGTGACACAGATGCCCTCAACTGTACACGCTACAAGTCGAATTTCGCAATTTCTTTCATACTCATAACCCAGAAACGCCGATTTTTGAGTTGTGGGCCTTTATAAATACTAGTGCGATATGTAATTTGATATAAATATTCAAGTAATAAAATGTTAAATTAATAGTGAAGAATACATTGTCCAAATATTTTTTTTTTTAATTTTTTCTTTGCAATAGATTTTCTTCCATGGTTAGTAACATAAGGTATATTATCAGATTTCCACAATTAACTAATATCCATGAGGCACTAGGAATATTTTTCAACAAGCCAAGCACTGAAAAATATCTACCCGACCGTGCATTTTATGCGAAAAGTCCAAACATGTAGACATAACAAGTGGGTAGTTTAGTCAACAGTTCCCAATTTGATTAGAAAACCAATAGAGTCGATTATAAGTGAAAGGAGTCATACAGAACCTTATTCCGTGTTCTTGATATTTTACCAGACCGCTTCAGAGCAAACACTTAAAAATGCTGTTGACCCGGTTACCACGCCCCTTTTGATGACCTATTCGGTGCTTATTTTAGTTGAGTAACAATTGTAAGTAATTTCCTCATGTTTGCTTTACCCGGAATAATTGTTGAATAGGACCAACAAAATTTATGCGTTCTAACGCTCATATTTCTCGCTTGAATATGTCGTCTATCCTGTATTTTCATTAAACAAAGTTGTACGGCGAGTTCTTACAGTATAAAAAAAAAAAAAAAAAAAAAAAAAAAAAAAAAAAAAAAAAAAAAAAAAATATCGTTTAGAGCCTTCTGCTCAAATTAAACATAAATATGCTTTAAGTCCACCCGTCTAACCAATGTAATGAAATGTATAACGTACAGTCTTCTTATTCGTACATGGCCACCGCGCATGTCGAACGCCAGCGGACACTTTTTTGTGACACCTTTTTGTAACGTTTTTTTCTAAGTTTCGTCATGGCTAAAGCATATTTATGTTAAAGGACATAAAAGTGAAAACTTTAAAGCGAAAGAAATTTAATGGATATCTGTCGGCCAAAAGTCAATTTTATTATTAAAAAATCTTCCGTTTCTAAAAAAACGGGTTTAGAAAGAATTCATACACTTCAAGAGACATTAGTATGTACATTATAACACTATTTAGGACTAAAGTCCTCCGGCATGTTATTTAGTTTCACGAAAGAATATTTCAAAGGCAGTCTCTTTTGTCACAATTTGGTATTGAAATTTTAGGAAAACATTGTTTTCATAATTTAATATCTAATAAATTAAACTTCTGAAAATATATTTTATTTATTTCCCACAGTATAAAAAAAAATAGTGAACGATAAGGCTGCGATTAGCCTGCTAGACTGGTGTAAACCTTTAACTACTTCTGAAAAAGGATGTAAAGAACACGAGGTAGCTGAAATGCAAGACTATAATTTCTCTAAATTTAAACGATTTTTGAGGGTGCCATTAATGTGTTTTTTAGTATAATTGCATTAAATATATTATTTTAAGTGGCATTCGTTCGAGCGTATGTTTCATTGTAATGTATGTTACAACTAAATCGAATGACATAACCTCACAATACACTTGGGAAGATCAACAACACTCAACTATTGATAGGGCAATATTTAAATGCATTAAAACCACAGCTTACAGCGCAGACAGTTTCTGAGCATAGCTATGCAAAAGGGGAGCCTTAATTCTATCAACAGGTGTATATAAACGGACAACAATAAAACAAAATTGAAGAATCCGAACTTTTACGCCGGTGCCCTGTTGCAGAATGAATAACATAAATTCATTCCGGACAGTGATTCTATATGTAGAATATATATATATGTATATCAGGACCTTGGAAGAGTAAGGGCGAATCACGAATTCCGGATGTTAGGACATCGAAGTTCTAGAAGTGCTTCAGGATAACAAAGGCGAATGTTTACTCTATGGAATGCTGATTCATAAACCTGATTGAAACGTATGCAATTAAAATTCAATGTTTTCACTATAATTTATACGAATCATTTATGGGTAACAAAGTGCTGAAAGTGGGAGTTTCATACCCGAGATTCGCCCTTGAAATAGTACATTGAAATTTTTCATGATGATGCTGCTATTCATTTTAACTTGAAACTGTGAGAGAACTAAAGGCGAAGCAGAAAAAAAAGGCGAAGCGTCATGTTACCGACATCTTTCTGAATAAGAAAAAAATTAATATCGTTTCTGCCTTCTGCTCAAATTCAGGAACATTAATATACTTTAGGTCCTCCCGACAAGCCTACGTGAATATACTGTATAACATAGTCTTCTTTTTCGTCCATGGCTACCGCGAAAGCGCGAACAAGTTTTTTTGTTTTTTTAAGTAAAGTCATATTTATGGTATTAAGCATATTTACGGTATTCAATACAATTTATTATTATTTTATTTTATTTATTGGTTCTTTGTTTTAGGGAAATACCCTTTACAAAGGAGTGAGTGCACATACAAAGGAGTGAGTGCACATAAAAGGAGTGAGTGCACATATACATTCAATACAATTTAAAAGAAGTCGATTATCCTGATTCGTCCTTACTCTTCCAAGGTCCTAATATGCCCAGCAAGCGTCACTTTCTGCTCTGCAACAACCTACAATTTTCTTTCTGATATACCCGGGGAAAATGAAACATACAAACGCGTGCAAAATGACGGAACATGTACTCTTTGGACATTTAGCGTTAAAATAGTCAACTTAATTCAACGAACGTTTAATAAATTCCTCAGTGAATGACTCGTCGAATCTATTCTTGAGACAAAAGTCCTATACCGTAACCCCTTCGTGCAGAACCCAGGAAGCACAAGTCATGAAGTCAATGCAACCTTCCCTTTCTACTTGCAGAGGGTCACGAAACCACTTTTAGTGAACAATAATTTGCTCTATAATGACAGTTTTTCTTCCTAAACGAATCATTTTATTTCCGTATTTTATCTATTATGAGAAAAGTAAAAAAATAATAATACTAATAATAATAATAATAATAATATCAAGACTGTTTAATAATAAAAACGGTTGGCGGATGTATTTTATCTCCACACATTTTTCAAAGCACTTGCAGAATATAAAGAATATTTAATAGGTACTACGTATTGAAAACTCAGAAAACAAATGTAGGCATTTTTTAACTCTTCATACGGGATGTATATGTATTGTATTATATATATATATATATATATATATATATATATTAGAGTAGTAAGTCCTTCCTTTTTAGCGCGGTTCCTCCCTCCCCCATAGGGAGGAACCCCGCTTATAAGGTTGATACAATGAAACAATCCGGAAGTGCCGACAAGAAAATTTCGCGTTTCAGAACCCCTAGAGACCAAAAATAACGGTGGTTCAAATTTGTATATATATATATATATATATATATATATATATATGTGTGTGTGTATATATTTATATATATATATTTATATATATATATATATATATATATATATATATATATATATATATATATATTTGTCTGTTCGCTCATTTCTGGCTTCCCTGATGGTCCGATTTTGATGAAATTTGGTACAAAAATCTGTCGTCCAATTTCAAAGGTCAAGTTCGTTAACCAGCAAAATCCGCCCACTGGAAGATGGCGTTTGGGGCGAAATTCGCTCAAAAAAAATCGTAACGCTTACGTTTTTGAGTTCATAAGCTTGTAAGTACTCTTTTTATAGGCTTCTTGGGCTAGGAAAACGAATGAAACCATTTTCAAGGCGATAGCTTTAACCGTTTTCGAGAAAACTGAAAAACTAATTTTTGAATGCTGTTTTTGGTTTGGGTACTTAGAATCATGGGATTCAGTTGAAACATTTACTCCATGTTCTACTTTCATTCAAACTAATATGTTGAAATTTTGGTTGCGTTTGGAGTTAAGGAAGGGTTAGAATAAAATATTTTATTAACAGACATAAAAAAGTTTTGGTAACTTTGTATACTTTCCTTAATATCTCGAAAAAGGTTGAGAATTAGGGAAACGGAAGAATACCATTAGAAAGCTTACTAAATGCTCTCCAAAAAAGGTTCTGATGAAAGTTTTGATTAGTCGATGTCAATCGGAGAAATAAGTGCTTAAAACTTTAAAGTAATTGATTTCGCTTATTCGAACTGTTCTTTTTGTCTTTGGTTTTGATACTTAAAATTATGGGATTCAGTTGAAACATTTTCTGCATGTTTGAATTTCATCAACACTAATATGTTAAAATTTTGGTTACGATTGGAACTAAGGAAGGATTAGAATAAAATATTTTATTAACAGACATGAAATGTTTTGGGAACTTCGTATACATTCCCTAATATCTCGAAGAAGGTTAGGAATATTGGTAAACGGAGGGTTACCATGCGAAAGCTTACTAAATGTTCTACAAAAAAGATTCTGAAACAATTTTTGATTAGGCTATGTCAATCGGAGAAATACGTGCTTAAACTTTGAAGTAATTGATTTCGTTTATTCGAACGGTTCTTTTTGTTTGTTTTTATTCCTTGTTATTTTTTAATTGCTTAAAGTTGGATAATGTATTTGACAATAAAACAGATTAATTAAAATAAGAAAAACAATTCATTGTTAAAAATATATCAGGCTGTACCGTATGAAATGTCAGTTTTGGATTTGTCGATTTCCTTCAAATGTCTTGAAACTGTCGAGGCTCCTACTCCGAGTTCTTTGGCATATTCCCTAGTGTTTTTAATTGCTTATAGTAGTCAAATGTATTAGTCAATAAAACAGGATACGTATAATTAGAATCAATATTTTGTTTGTTAGAATTCGAAGATGCCCTATGAATATCTAGATTACAGTACTGGTGTTGATTTCGTTCTTTAGAATTATTCTTGGTATTCCCTATTTTCATCTGTTACCCATAGTTTTTTATTGTTAGTAGGTTTTTCTTATTGATTATAGAATATAAATCTATTTGGCTATAAAACAGGATACCTAATATTAGTGACAATATTTCGGAGATTTCTGAGCGAAATACTTTTAAGATTTTCTACCACCTCGAACGGCTTTTTTCCTCTATTTTTATCCACTAGATAGGCTTTATTTTGCATATTATTCTATATAAGTTTTATTCAGCAGGGGATTCTGATGAAATGTCGTGTTTTTGCTGTGGATTTTAAATACGATGTATCTAAGATTGGATAACATTAGCGAGTCTACATAGTTAAGAACCGACGACGGAGGATTACTTCTTGCTATGATTTTGTCTACATATGAATATTAAGTCCTAAATCTGCCGACACAAATACAAAGCCTAGGCGGAGAGCACCCCAAAAACTCAGATCCAAACATAAGGTTATATACTAAATATTCATAAAGACTACTTAGTTGTAAACCGATTCATCATTTAGCAATCAATAGTTTTCAACAAAGGTTATATACTAAATATTGATAAAAAGTATTTAATTAGAAAAAAAAAACCAATATTCCACAAGACTTGTTTTTGGTCCATTTGCGTCTACTCCATAGATTTAATTAGGTATATTATTCTATTGTAGTTGGGCAACTAAACTTTGTTTTATTTTTCTGAATAAAGTTTTTTTTCTTGACTTATTATTCGTCAAGACTTTTATTTGTCCTTGTGTATTTACTAGATAGGTTTTATTCGGCATATTATTCTATCTAGGCTATATTAGGCAGGGTATTCTACTCAATCTTGTGTACTTCTTCTTGATCCTTCTGTACATGGGCGTATATAAAAACAATTTCGGGGGGGGGGGGGGCTGAGACCATTTCCAGGGTATGGAATACTAAATATTTAGAGCTTGGAATAGTTTTAGGCAACTAAAACGCTATTACACGTAAAATAAAATATGTTTTATGAACTAAGTGATCTTATTTAATTTATTTTTAAGGGTTTTACGAGAAGTTTTTATCATCAATTCAAAATTTCGGGAGGGGCTGCAGCCCCCTCAGCCCCCCCCCCTCATATACGCCCATGCTTCTGTATCCTCTAGAAAGGCTTTATTAGGCATATTTTGTATTGATTTATAGAGCTTTGCTTTAGAATGAGAGCCAGATTCTGTAATTTCCGCTTCTGTGTAAAAGTTAGCTACTGTCGGTGTCCCTGACGCCTTTATATCACTTTTATTCGAGATGTTCGAGAGGATTTTGACAATTTTCACGAGATATATTAAAAAAAATAAGTTTATTTCTTTTCTAAGCTTATCAAATGGCACTAGGGACATGAACGGAACCGCGCTAAGATGCTGCAGTTCCTGCGAGTCGGACTTTCTTATTCAACTTTAATGTAAGACTTACTGAAATCATCAAATATCAATTGTATCAAGAATAATCTCCATTTATTTCAGATATTATCACAAAAATGATATTAGTTTTATTTATCAGTTGACTTTCCCCTTTAAATTTCCAATTAAAATTTGAAATTCAGAGATAATCTCAGTTTTTAGTATACCTGGAAAGGTAATTAAATTTTACAACATTTGTGGGATTCGGCAGTTAGCAGAATATTTTTTGGAAGAGTAATTATTCTCAAAAAATATTCTGCTCACTAGACATCTTTGTCATTTTAAAACTTTTTGAACAGTTGTTGCGGTTTGAAAGAGACATTTGTGAACATTCAAAGTGCGCCAGCCTTAAATCACATTTAATGTTCATTTCACAAAAGTAAGGCCTCTCGTCCACTGGAACCGAAAAGCTGCGAAATGAATTCGTCAGAATTCGCACGAAAACGCACGAACAATCCAAACACGAGGCTCCATCATGGACCGCGTCCACTGAGCCCGTATCGTTCGTCCGTTTTCGTCCGAACTTGTGCGAAGTGCGAACCGATTTCATTCTGCTGGGATTGAGTTGCGAACGAGTGCGAAAAGTCATGGATAAAAATGAACTGTGAGAATGGTCGATTGTTAATCGTGTCTCGAAAATTACTGAATTTTTTTATTTAAGAATAAATGTTGTCAAGATTTTATCGAAATGTATCCTTTCTCATTCGAAAATAGGAAAAGTGGTGGTCATCGTCGATTTGAAGATCGTTCCACAAATGAAAAAAATTCACCGAACTCGTTTCATTTGGTACGTATTAAGGTCGATTCACACTATACGTACCGTCACCGGCAGGCCACCGTCCAACCGCCGACCGGCAAGATGGAAGCCAATTCATACCATACGGATCTCCACCGACAGGCCACCGTCCATCAACGTCGAGAAAACATCTCTCAGTCTATTGTCTATGCGGGTTGACTTAGTTTCTAACAATCTCTAAATTAAATAATACAAAATTAGCAATAATTGCTTTATTTCAGGCTATGAGAGATTTATTGTATGTTGGAGAAAATAAATTGTTTAATTAATAAATAATTTGAATATGTATTATTTTTATATTTTTCTATTGCCTCTATTCCTCAGAATCATTGGCAATTTTCAATAAAAATCCAAATAAAAAAAAAAGTATATATGAACTATTAATTTCTATAACGTTACATTAAAATGTATTCGGGGCTGAGAAAAATAGCAATAATTATGAAAAATAGGGCAAAAACTATAAATTTTGTATATAATTTTATTCGGCAACTTAAATTGCATTTAGGTCTTTCATATTCTAGGAGAATAATTATTATAATCTAATAAAACAATCCACTAAATTTTGTTTCAATTAGTTTGCTAGATTTTGCATAAATAATTTCACAATGAGGTTGTAACGAAAAAATTAATATTTTTCCAATTGGGCCAAAATCCATGTCACATTACATATTTCAAATATTTAAAAAAAAATTAGCCCGACCAAATTGACCGATTTTCAATCTGTAAAATGTTTTTGAAACATTTAACGCCTTGTTTTTTATTTAAATATAATAATTTAAAAAAATGTTCCGGTAAATTTTCAAATCACGTATATCTCTATAATGGTAGTATAATGACTTCCAATGATATTCCTGCAGAAATTAGCTTGCCCCCTTTCAACGTCGAACTATAACTACGTTTTTACGGATTGGCCCTCATCCATTACATATTAATTGAAAAATAATTTTAAGTTTGACTGAATTCACAAGAGAAACATACATGATTATCAAAGGACAATTCAAATTAAAGAAATTATGCAAAAATAAATTGAAATAATAAACAATTATTAACTTATAATTATAATGGTAACAGCGATAATTGTACCTCTTGTAGTCCAACCGAACCCATACGTAAATAATAAAAAGAATTATAAAAAAATGCATGCATGAATAATGAATATTAGTATTAAAAGTAATAGTTATAATTTTGAATATACCTAGTCTGTTGTCTGTGCGGGTTGACTTAGTTTCTAACAATGTCTAAATTAAATAATACAAAATTAGCAATGATAGCTTTAAATTTGAATGAAGAAGAGGAAACCTCTAATGTAAATAAGAGGCCGTGAATGAAGAATTATTATCAAAAAGAAAGTTGGTAGGAAAATATTCAAAGAGCTGCAAAGTGATAAAATAATATTTCAGAATGTCTCAAGAACAGTATTTTATACTTTTATCAAAAATATTAAAAAACAACCTTTCGTGAAGTAATTAGTCCTGAAGATAAATAAATAAATAAAACATTAACATTTTCATATTTATTTTTATTTATAATGTAAAAATATAATTTTAGACTTAAAAAAAGATACAAGGTACAATTTATAATAAAAAAAAACAATTTATAGAATATATGTACATATATCTTATTTAGACTTGAGGTTTGAAATTCTCATAATAATAACTCTTTGTAGAACCTAGACAGTGAAACTTATAACACCTTTTTTAATTCTGCTAATGGAGTATTCCCCTGGCAACATCAATACATTTGTTTTCTAATTAATGATTTATTAATAAAGTATGTCTCATGCCTGCTGTGATGAAATCCTTTTTCGTCATCCATATACATAAATAAATAAAAATATTCACTTAAAATAATACGGAGTAAGAAAAGAACCTTCTCTAAGAAAGGTAAGAATCGAACTGAATGCGCCGGTAGAGTGTTCCCACACACTCCGTGCATGCACCGACCTGTACCGACATGTCAGAACATTCTTTCCGAGAATCCTACTAGTTGCCTGCTGGTGGGCTGCTGGTGCCCTGACGTTGACGGTCCGCTCCTGTGTGAACTACCTCATTGGAAATACATTGAAGAATATTTTGCCGGTCGGCTGTTGGACGGAGGCCTGCCGGTGACGGTACGTATAGTGTGAATTCCACCTATGCAGGCCGTCTCGAGGAGAAAATTCTGACGTGCCGGTCTCGGTCGGCGCCTTGAATTTCTTTCTTACCTTTCTTATAAAAGTTTTTTTTTTTTTCTTATTGTATATCATTTTATGTGTATTCTTACATTCATTTATCAATAATATAATTTGATCATGAGTTTTTGAAAAATAATACAATAGACAATGTATTTTTGTACCAAATTTCATCAATACTGGAGCATTTTTGAGCGTATGAGAGTCAAACTTTTCTGAAATCATTTTTTTTTTTTTCCTTTTTTTTCCAACAATAAAATAAATAAAAAAAATTAAAAACATTTCTGACCTTTTGAAATGTTAATATATATATATATATATATATATATATATATATATATATATATATATACTTCAACAATTCAAGACGAACTTTTCTGAAATAATTTTTTTAGTACGTTTCTGAAATCTTGAAATATTATTTTTTTTTATTTATTATTTTTTTTACAACAAAATTTTAATGTTAAAAAATAAATAATTCAACATTTCAAAATTTCAGAAATGTTTTTAAATTTTTTTTTATGTATATATATTTCTGTTCACTCTCTTAAACACTCGAAAATGGTCCGATTTTTATGAACTTTGGTACAAAAATACATTGTCTCTTTTATAATTTTATCAAAAACTGATTATAAAATTAAATTATTGATGAATAAATGAAAATATACACTTATAATAACATGCAGTAAAAAAAAATGCCGGTGGCCTGCCGGTAGCAAGATTGGTCAGCCGGTGGCCTGCTGGGGGCCTGCCGGTGACGGTACGCTCTAGTGTGAACTACCTCATTGGAAATACATTGAAGAATATTTTGCCGGTCGGCGGCTGGACGGTGGCCTGCTGGTGACGGTACGTATAGTGCGAATCGACCTTTATAGTGATTTGCCCACATTTTCCGTATTTGTCGATATCGTCTGAGCCGTGGTTGAATCAAAGGTGATAATTCCAAAGCGAAACATTCTTCATAAAAATTATGAGAAAAACCTTTCCGAAGAGCCATCGCGTCTACTGCGAATTCGGACGAATACTGAGGCAATGGACGAGAGGCATTCGCACGATTTCGGACAATTGGCGTTCGTCCGAAATCGTTGCTTCGCAGTTCGCAGCTTTTCGGTTCCAGTGGACGAGAGGCCTAAGGTAACGTTCAAAAAAATGTGTACAAGCAGAGCTCATTATTTAGACAGTAGCTGTTTTTGCTCTGCACTGAGCAAAAACACGATTCTTCCTAAAGAACCTTTAGAAAAGCATATCTCTAGAACAAAAACAGATAGAAACATGCGGTTGGTAGCATTGTACTACATTTTTGTTCTAGTTTCACCCCCTTGAGTACTGTCATTTACTTGCGACACAGCCTTTATACATGTCCCTATATCTGAAGTAAAATAAATTAAATGTTTTACATATTTTCATTTAGGCTTTTCACATAGATTTATGACTTTAATTAATTTTCATTGGAATCATCATATATATCGGGCAATAGAAATCACAAGTATTAAAGAAAGGAGAATGCAATATTTTTAGGAAGAGGTTTGAGCTTCAAGTATCAGATTGAAAGAATGAAATATTCTTTTCAGTATTACCTAAAGGTAAAACAGGAGTTCTTAAAACTCAAAGTCCTTAATGCAGGATAATTAAAAGTCTTTTCTAATAAGAACTGGCAAAAAGAAAAAAGAAAGAAGAGGCGCCTTAAGTTTAATTAAAGCGAAATGAGAGGCTCAGAAGCAACAGTTAGGGTGGGAAAAAATTTAATTGTATATGATTTTATGTTTCAGAATTTTAAGCCATTTGTCCATAAATAATTTAATATTTTACACCTAGAAGCTTATACAAACTAAACAGGTGTGATCACAACTGTTTGTTGCCATACTTTTGTTATTGAATAATGGCGAATAATTTTCTTGTATTTCATGTTTTGACCAGCAAATATTTTTATCCATAACGTGCTTCTTTGCGATTAAAATGCTGTTCTTGTTTTTAGTTTTTGTAACTTTTAGTTAAGATTAAGTCTAACGTGACAGAGCTTTTATTATTTACGCCCGCATTCTATAACATGAATTTCCATTTAAAAATATCGTATTTAAATATTTCAATAAATTTTAATTTTACCTAAAACCTCATTGAATAAAACAACAGTTTTATTAAATTTCTTAGCGCGGGAATTAATTATCTTTTAATGAGGAGATGAGCACAACAGGATTGAATAAAGTTATTAATTAATAAAAACCATTATTATAAAATAATCAAAATAAATATTTGCTACATTTTTTTTTATTTTGAAAAGTTTTTTCCCCGTTTTGGCTTAGGTGAGGAAAGAAGACCACTATAAGTTTTAGGTTATCATGGAAAAGAGTTAAAATGTAAGTCACATTTATACAAAGTCACTCATAAGTTATTGTGATGTTCCTCTCTAACCTAGGCATTTATTGATGAAAAAGGCTGCTAATGAAAATGCCTAAACGTTGTCAAAATAGATTTTTAACTTAACTTCTAATTACCTCAACGGCATCTATCTTTACCTCATTATTTTGTTTTTTATTGTTATTTTTTAAATTCTATTTTTTCCCTCCCAATTATTATTTTATATCATCATTATTTCATATCGCCAGTTATATCAATAAATTTGTGTACAGTTTTGGTAAATTAAATGTTCTCTTTCCAATTTTTCTTATTGGAATCATAATCAGCGGATTAAACTTCGTTGTAAAGCGGAAATATATAGTACCAATAGTAAGAAGTAATTCCATAGCCTAGCAGTATGGCCTAATTCTAGAGAGCTAGAGAAATATCCCATCTTAAGGTAGTGCTGGATTTTGCCATAAGCCTGGCCTCTGAGGCGGAAAGACCTCGTGGTTAGTGAGGTCAAAGGGAAACAAACAATAATTATAGTGAAGGTGAAGTGACGCTGGTCGCACTAATCTGGCGTTCTTCTCAATGGAAGGGTGAGTTTCGCTACTGAAAATTTAATTCATAACTGCTGAGTCTTTTTTACTATGTCTTGTTTTGCCATTAAGTTAGAATGGGTTAGTAGAGTATGTCCACCAACTCGAAGTCTTGTAAGGGCTACATCTACTGACGTAGACATTCTAGGGAAACTAGCCATTAAACGATGCATTGAAGAAATTTCACTGATTACAGAACTCGAATTGATACAGATATCAATATCGTAAAATATTTCGATTCGAATTGAATCCTAACATTTTTGTTAGGATTCAAACACTCAATAAATGGCAGGCAGAATGGTCATATTTGAAGAACAAACTTCGTGAGATAATGCCATTCATAAAACAATTGAACTCCAGCAATAGAAGCTGCCGGAGAGAAAAAAATATTCCTTCTTAGCTTATAAAAGACTTAAAAACTCTCTGCAAAAGGATGTGCAGTTGGTAGCAATTAAAGACTCCGAGTAATGTCTTTATAAAACATTATTGGTAAAATAGGATCAAAAACTATTCTCCTTAAAGTGATTTAAGAGTCACTAACTAGACACCAACTAAAAATATAATATAATATATCTGAACTGATAGTTAATAATATGTACTAACATTGATATCCTGTTGACTTGACAATGGTCTATTCAACTAACCTTAAGTAACTCACTGTTCTTCATTATTAAAGAAATGTTATATCGCATAAGCTGCTTAAAATTGTAAATAAATAATACAGGCGTTTTTGGAAAACAATAAATAGATAGCACGTAATAGATTGAAGTAATCCAATTTGATAGAAAGGTTTAAAACATTTCCAGAGATTGTCTTTAATAAACAACGAAATAATGAAAAAAAGAAAATTACAGTTTTCTAAATTAAATTAAAATCTTTTACGATATTGATATCTGAGAAAATGTAGATAGCACAAAATGCAAGTAATTTTATTCCAACTCAATGTTCAAAATCATTACCTTCAATAATTAAGTGAATTTACGACCAAATAGATACAAGCCGGATTTGTACCAGACAAGAGAAGAAGAGAAAATATTGGCCCCTGATCCAATGAAAATCCCCCTTGATGACTATTCATTGGAGGAAGGTTGTAATAAAAGGGCAAAAATCCATTTCTACGAAAAATGAAAAAAAAAAAAAAAAAAAAAAAATGAAAACTTAGAGAGGGGGCCTCCCGGGGTCTAGTTGCTAGCACCTTATATTCCTAAGCGGGAGATGGTGGGTTCGATCCCCACCGTCGGCAGGAATTTTCTCATCCCACGGCTCGTTGGGAAAATTCCTGGCTGCACCCTGGATGTCGGCGCTAATGGCCTAGACGTCGAAGCGCCGCAAAAAATAAAAAAAAAAAAACTTAGACAGGACGAAAACTCAAACAATAATTGAGCGTATTACAGCTGTGTAAATAAAGCCCTAAATGTAAAATGATTCTGAATTGTGCCATATTAATGCTGAAATAATTATGCACATATTTTTCATTAATATTTCAACTTATATTGCTCGTTTTCTTTTTTATATGCATCTGCTGAATAGGCCATTAGCATCATTATTTCGTTATACGTCACAGCTTACTGGCTATTAAATATACTATAAATTCGCATTAGAAATATTAAACCTTCTTCTACTGAGGTGTAGAAAAGCTAATTTCAAAGTAACTACTCCCCAAAGGAGAGTTATTATCCCCAAAGGTACCTTCAAGTCCTTTTAGCAACACATTTACATAATGGAGGGAAAAGACTGAACAGCAATTGAGGTCATTAAACTTCACATGTTGTTCATCTAAGTAACCGGTAAAACCGAATATAAAGTCATACATAAATATTTTATGAATTAATATTTATTTATTTTATTCCTGTTTTTACTAACTTCCTTTTATTAAAACAAAATACAAAAATAAAATGAACTGTAATAAAAATTAAAAAAAAAATTAATTTCGTCTAGAGCCTTCTGTTTAAATTCGCACATAACACCCGCGCCTGCGCGAACGCCAGCTTTTTTGTGACACTTTTTTGTAACGCTTTCTTTCAGTGTAGTCATCGCTAAATCATATTTTTGCTGAAACTATAAAAAGGCATGGAATACCTTTATTAGGTAATATACAGGGGGTCCCACGTTGAGATGTCATAATTTTAAGGGTTTATTCTACACCTCATTTGTAGTTCAGGGGCGCAGAAATGAGCGTCCTATCTCAACATGTAGCAGAGCTATTCAAACTTTTGTATATTTTCAAAACTATTGGGTTTTCTCATGAAAAACTGTGTTTTCGGGATTTCTGGTCTATGTATCGTAAATGACGACCACATTTTTAGAATCTAAATTAAATTTCTAATAAGAAACACCCGTTGTCATGTTGTCATGTAAATTAGGAGCTACACTAAGAGCCATAAAGATGAGAAATATTTTTATTAGAGTTTTCTTAACTCATTCAATATTTTCTTAGTCAGCTATTTGTAGACATAGCGGTTTGCCTCCGCCTCAAAAGTTGCCTTATTTAATGAGCTTTAAAATGGTACCCTGTTGTTTTAAAAACAAAAATTATTTAAGTCTATTTTTTTTTATGATTTCTAAGTCAAAACCAATACATTTGCTTTAGTGTGAAGAAGCCATTACCAACACATTATTTAATTTCACGCGAATATGGTGGTGCCCCATCCTTCCAACACTAGGTACACACACTTTTTGCTCTGATTAAGGATTAGGGGACACCTTGGAAAGAGTGAAAGATGACAGAAGAACATTTTGGAAATAATCACAATTATCGTTAACATAATAAATACAGATGTTATATTTTTATGCATTGAGGGTCTTGTTTTATTAAATTTCTAATTTTAATTCTAGTCTATTTAATAAAATTAGACACTAAAATTTCTGCTTATAAGTTATTGCTTATAGGTAACTGGGTTATTCATTAGAATCATTAGAAATTGTATTGAAAAAACTCTAAAAATATAAAGCGAAATAAATAGATTTAAATGAAAAGACTAATATACTACTCTTAAAAATAGAAATTTCATAAAACAAGACCCTCAAAGCATAAAAATATAACATCTGTATTTATTATGTTAACAATAATTGTGATTATTTCCAAAATGTTCTTCTGTCATCTTTCACTCTTTCCAAGGTGTCCCCTAATCCTTAATCAGAGCAAAAACTTAATTAATTAAGAATTTCTTGGCCCGATGTTGCCAAGAGAATAGTAAAAACCCCGGCGGAACTGAAATTGAGACTATTGGACTCAAGAGGAAACATTAAATCAAATAGAAATTGATAAAAAAAAAAAAACCTGCCTTGGCTATTTGAGAAGTAAGGTTAATTAATAGAGGAGTCAAAATCTCCTAATGCAGATCTGGACACCATAGGAGTGATAGTGAATTCTACCTCCTTGGCCTCTATAAAGGTATGGACGGAAGTTACAACAGCTTGGAGGTAATGGCAACTAGTGTTTGTTCTATCCACATCTAGCAAATTCTTGGAGGTAATGAGCCACAACTCCTATGTCCGCTAATGTAGGGAATATCAAACTAAAACATTGCGAAATTTCAAAGTTTTATAAAAACAACTTTTCATTTACTATTTCAACATGTTCTTTTGAGAAAACAACAAGTTGTACCTACGACGCAATTCGGAAGTTTTGAATTCCTAAGCCTGTTTCCGCTACTATTACCACAAAATAATATATATATATATATATATATATATATATATATATATATATATATATATATATTACGGCGTTTCGACAAGTCTGGGCCATTAGCGCCAACATCAGGGGTGCAGCGAGGAATTTTCCAGGGGATTGAACCCACCATCTCCCGCTTATGAATCTAAGGCGCTAGCCACTAGACCACGGGAGACCCCCACAAAATAATAATAAAAATAAAATTACTGCCGATTGTCCGAGTTCTGGTTTTGGAAATATCTGCTTCTTATCAGCCCTAAGCCGTATTCCAGGCCTAGGCTCATGGAAAAACAGGAGAACACTGGAATTTGGGATATAGTCAATGTACATCTCAAGAGGAACCGTCGTTTGCAAACGTTTCCTTACTATTGTAAGAGATTCACGCATACCGATTTTCTTTGTAAAGGAACAAACATTATTTTCTTACTATTCTGCTAAATTACGTTTATATAAATATACTGCGTCCTAACAATTGTCGATTATGGTCAGTTTCTGAAAAAAAATTAATTTAATCTAAAATTGATAGGTAATCGAAATGTGCCAATTGTAGTAAGTGAAATGCAACGAGCAAATGAAATATAAGATTTTCTCCTTTCAGAGGAAATAATTACAATATAAGTTGCAAATGCAAATGTGCCCTCTGATCTTAATTTAGTTTATTGGAACCAAAATAGTTTGAGGAAAAAACGTATGTGAAATTATAGCGGTTGAAAATTCTGGGAACCGATAATATTTTTTCTTCTATATTGGTACTAACTCAATTTCTGTGTGCAATATAATAAAGGAGCACATTTCAGAAATGAGGACACTAAAAAAATGTAGCAACATTTTACTGTGTCAGTTTGAGTAAAATGTGACTTATCGCGACATAACGTGAAAGGTTAGCTGCTCAGCGATTTCCTCTTGAAGGAAGGCGAGTATCGTGCAATCAGGAGATATCCCACAGCGATTGCTACAACACAACGATTAGGTGTGATCTACAATGTGGCTACAAATTGGGGGCATTAATCAACAGAATGAACATTTTATTGCAATCAACATTTTGAGGCCTACTGGATTGTGGTGATTACCAACGTTTCACGGAACATTCTACCGGCTTTTTCAGGGCTACGTCTTCTCTAGAGGAATGTCTGGCAAAACGTCGGACGAGTTCACGTCGACACGTTCATATCCAGAAGACATAAAATTAAAAATATTGAGTAACAGGAATTGTGGAGTTATTGTTCAGTAAAGGTTTATCTAAATATACACAGAAATGCAATATTAAAACTTGTATCATCATCATGTTATAAAACGGAAAACCTATTTCTCATTATGCTATTTCAACACAAAAACATATATTTATTTATTTATAAATCTAAACCGCATCTTGTCCTAATAATACGTTTTGTATACATTAATAAAAAGAATGAGCCATCCATAATAATGCTTTTCTTCAATAATAAGATTTTTGAAGAGAGAAAATCCAATGAGACGCAAACATAATATTTGAGTATATATACAATATTAAAAAAATTATAATCCCGTCCTAGCGTCAGCTTATTTGCGCCGCAATGAGAAAATTAAATATCAGTCAAATTAATAATAATTGGCCTAACATAATAAATTTTAAATCTCAGTAATGTACACCCGAAAATAACACATTGTGATTTATTCAGGAATCAAAACAATTCTCCTAATCCAAATGATAATTAAGTTTAAAAATATTAAAGATTCAAATACTCTTGAAATCTTAAGTGATTTAAATACTGGACGATTTAACGCGTTTTTTCATTACCTATATGAATGAAGGAAATTTCATCAATTGACGAAATCTGAAGCATTGACGAGAAATTAGAACTTTTCTAGAATAAACATATATATATGTATATATATATATATATATATATATATATATATATATATTGTTTGTCTACAATAATGCTTTGATTTAATAAAATTAGGCATAACAACGAAATAAAATATAAATTAGATATATATAAAATGAAATATACCTGGTCTACAACGAAACATCTGGTAGGATTTATTCGAATAAAACAGATAGGTGGAATGAAATATCTGATAAGGAGTGGGCGGAGCGGGAGCTATAAAATAATTTAAATTAATGTACTTAAGATTGTATGACTTGAAATGGTGCTGAAAGGAAGTTCTCGTGTCAATAGAGAGGGAAGAGCTAAATGAACTCATGGCAGAAGTGTGATATGGGGGTATTTCATGGTAGGCGATTTTAAACTGTCTGAGGATAACTATAGGTCGAAGGTTGTAGATCCTTTAGGAGGAAACTCAAAAAAACATTACTTATGGTTCGATATTGTTGTGGCAGAAGGACAAAACTCATTTATTACACACTGTTCTTAAATAACCGTTTTTTCCTCTACACGTTTCACCTTATCTTGACCTGTGTTCTGAATAATCCTACACTTTAGAAAAGCCTCTGGAAGCGGGCCACGACACTTATAGTGAATAGACTTGAATAGTTTATTTAAAAGAAGGACTGTGTTATCTTAAGTACGGATGCAAATTTAAATTACGCTTTCCTTAGACTGGTGCCTCCAAAAGATAAATAATACTAATAATCAATTAAAAAACACATAAGTAGAGAGAAATGTCTTAAGTGAGTGTAAAGCAACAAGTGATTACAGAGAAGGGTAATGACTGAGTCGCCTTGAAGTGCACGGCCGTCACTATCACTCTCCGAGGTCAGCAAGGAAAATATCTTTATAAAGAACATTGACACTTGTTGATTAGGCTTTATTATTATTTTATCTTCGATTCGGGAAGATCGGTAGCCATGAGAATTGAGGCATAATAACTCATCGTCTACAATTTCTATTTGTGTGCGCGAATGCCTGTGTGTGGTTTTCTATCCATTAAAAAAAAACATGTTAACATCATCCATTAAGGGGGACAAAAAGCAAATTCATTAATCTCTTAATTACAGTAGGGGTTTAATTATAACTCAAATTTAGTTCTTAAATGCTTGCATTTTTAATATTGTAGCAACCAAACATATTTTAAAATCAAAGTTTAAAATCTTAAATTAAATTAATTTGTCTCAATAAATAAATTATATAACGTTAAAATAAGTTTTTAAAGTTTCTGGTCGCTCAAGATTTATGTTAACTTTAAAAAGCTGACTTGCTGGATGAATTATGATTTAAAAAAGAAATAACTTTACTGGATAAGGACTTTGAAACTGTCGATTTTATATGTTCTTTTACACATCTTCTTAATTTTTATAACATTTAAAACGTAAATTGTCAAAATTACTTCTTTCAAAATTGTTTACAAGAAATATCACGGGGAGTCTCCCGTAGTCTAGTTCGATCTCCACCGGCGCACAGTGTAACGTCCAATGGACAAAAACCTAAATTTTTGTTTTCTTTTATTTAATTTTTAATCCTCTAGCTAAGTTTAGAAACTATTCAAGGAATTAAAATCGTATAAAACTAATAAATATTAGTTTTATTTTAATCAACAAACACATTAGCAGTATTATAAACAAGTAAAAGTCTTTAAAACCTGTTTCATACCAACAATCAGATTGAGCCTCTCTCGTTGAAGATAAGACCGTGATTTTATTAAGTCATCCGAAGGAAATTACGTCAAAACTATTTTTTATCTAATATAATCGATTATGGGTAATTACTCGCTTATTATTTATGCTGAATTATTATCTTAGCTACAGCCCATAGCAAAAAAACTCATCTGAAAACATCCCAAGTTTTTTAGAGCTTAAAGTTTACCTCAAGTATAATGCACTGAGGGCAATTTAGTTTGCCGAAATTTGCGATTCCAACGATTTTGATTTTTAGATCCATGACATAATACAATTTAATTTTTCTTCCAAATTTGGAAAAATGCGGATGAATCCAAGATAATGGTATTAATCCTTTGGCGAATGATTCGATTTAATCTGCAGGATACTCCTAAAGAAATATTAAAAAGACTGCCAGTTCCGTCCTATATTATATGTAAAAAATGTGGGAATGTGTTCACCGCAGAGAAAAAAACTCTTATATAAATACTGGTTGAAACGATACATCAACTTAAAAGAAATTGTTATTAATTGTTATCAGGAAAAAAGATATCCACGCCCTGATGGCCCTTCCAGCTTCCTTAGAGGCAGACATAAAAAAGAGTTTACAGCGTTATTACATTAATGAATGTATAATAGAGGATGATATTATTAATCAAAATAGATATTGGTTTCGATATAAGTTTACATTCTCAAGAATCCAAAAACGATTCAGACACGGAATTAAGAAATTATTTAATAATTTCATAAAAATAGTAAAATATTATTATTCTGTGGCAATAATAGTATAATTATAATTTACTACTATACTATTACTACATTATATGTTAAAGTTATAATATATTTTATAATATTGTTATTAATAATATTATTGCCTGCTATATTATTTCTATTAATATTACAAATATTACAATTAATATTATTATAGCCGTATAGTATGCATTATTATACTATTGTTTCCTTGTTTTGATTTGATTTCAATTAATAAAAATGTTTATTTGAAAATAACAAGTGGTTAATAATTTTTGTCCATAATCCTCACTACTTCGTTACACTCTGCGGCGGCAGGAATTTTCTCATCCCACGGCTCGTTGGGAAAATTCCTCGCTGCACCCTGGATGTCGAAGCTAATGGCCTAGTTCTCGAAGTGCCGCAAAAACAATAAGTATATTAAAAAAAATCACGATCGAGACAATTGATTACGATCTTTAAAATATTTTCTTTATAAAGAATTATTATTATCTTCGACATGGGACAAATATCTAAACAAGGATCAAACATATAAATTTTACTCTCGTTTCGACAACAGGAGTTCAAAATTTTTAAAAATTATAAATACCTTTTGAAATTGGGGGGGGGATAACTCATACTCCAAAATTTCTCTATAAAACATCATAGATATAACGTAGAGAAAATTCTTATTTTTTTATTTTGGGAAGCATCTATAACACCGATTTTGAAAACTTATTATATACGTTTTATATATTCTGAAAATTATATTACTTTCGTTTGGAACTTTACAGTTGCTTGTTATGTTTTGTTTTTACTTGTAATTTTATTCTCTATTTTCATTATTCATTTGTTTATTGATTCTTCAATTAGAAACGACTTAGATTTTTCTTGCAATCTAGTAATATGACAAAGCCAATCATTCAGTTTCGGGCGCATACAATCTTCTTGAAAATGGGAGCTTTTCAAAAATCTAAATGTTGTGTAACCTAGTAACCATAAAAGTTTCGATGAAGATGACTTCTACCGTATTGGATGACAAAGTCAACAATTTGAATGTTGCGGGATCTTCATGGAATAGCGTGTTTACTCTTGAGCCGCAAGATTTGGTCTTGAGGTTTACCGAGGGGCGGGTGGGTTTGCGGTAAGCTGGGGTAGTGTGGAACATTACCTCAAACAATATCAGTAAAATGAAGCCCTTTAGTCGATAGACACTAGGGAAACCTCATATTAGTGCATTTAACACATTTAAAACCCAAAACCTGTGAAAAACATATTGCTCAAAAGGTGGTGAATGCATTTGAACGGAGAGAAAATCTAAGAGAAGAATGCGAAACCCTGATCAACAGTCTGCTGTTATCGATAATTTCGAACATTGCTCAGAAGCGATAACTTTTGACCTTATTAGAAGAGGCGAGGAATGTCTACTCCTACAGCGTTATTATAAAAAGTTAAAACATTTCGCTTGCACTTGTTCAATAGAGCAAATCGCCTATGTAGCGGCTCTGAAAAATCTAATAAATATGTAATTCAAAACTTAACCAAAATTTAAATATCTTACTTTGTAGGAATATCAAGTATCTAGAAAAATCTCACGGGGTCTCCCCGTGGTCTTGCCAATAACCCCTTGGAATCTGATGCGGGAAATGGGAAGTCCCATCAGCAGCAATGATTTTTCTCGTTTCATGACCCTTTGAGAAAATTACGTGCTGCACCCAAATTAGTTCGGAAAACTATTATTATTAATTTTCCTCGAAAACGGTTTCAAATATCGCCTTAAAAATGGGTTCATTCATTTTCCTACGTTAAAGAACCTGCAAAACGTGTACTAAAAAGCCTATGAACGTAAAAACGTCGCGAGCAGATAAATGTGTTTGTATATATATGTATAGCAAATAAAGTAGATGAACAGAACGAAAGGTGTACTGCTATATCGACCCTATGCCATAAAAAGAAACAAGGAGAAGTGGAAAATATATATCGGGTCAGAATTCAGACGAATTTATATATATATATATATATATATATATATATATATATATATATATATATATATATATATATGTATACAATTAATTTTGAACCACCATTATTTTCATGGTCTATGGGTTCTAAAAGTTTCTAGTCGGAACTTCCGGATTGCGCAACAAGATCAACCTGATAAGAGGGTTTCCTGCCTATGGAGAGAGAGAGGAAACACACTTAAAATCGCTACGCCAAGAACATCTAGAATACGTTTTATAATCCTTAAGGAAAAAAAAACTTATTTATTAAATTAAATTAAAATTTAATTAGGAAAGATAATAATTTATGCCTGCAGGAAATTCTCCGATAAAAATTATCTTTTTGTGATGAAAGGTGATCCCTCTTAAAAGTTAATAAGAAGTTATAATTGCAATATGATTAAATTATGCATACAAAAGTATAGATTCATTGTACAGGGTTACCTATGGTTTCTAAGGCGATCAATGTCGGTTTATATCTAAAGCCCCAAGCAAAAAAGCCCCAATAGCAAACATTTTATGGCTATAGGCAAAGCAATTTACATTTTATTAGGGCCGTTTCTCTTTTTTCCAAAATTAAAACATTCATCTTTCAACCTTTCTGCAGAGTTTTAGTATCTTTTCTCTCTCCTCAATCTCCCATTCAATTTCTGCTTACACACCTTTTCCTTTCTTATTATTTTCTACATTCTTCTCAATCTCCAGCTGAGCTGACAGCCTCATAAAGCATAAAGCTATACATTTAATAGAATAATAATGTTCAAGTCCAAATTCTAACACTATTTTAGTATGTACTAGTTAAGAAAATAATATTATTACTAAGTACTAGTTTCTTTAGTTCTAACAACATACCCAAGAGGAGCACAACAGCAAATGAGATCTAGCCCTCCAGGGTTTTAAGAGAATCATATAAGTCGTACTGATAATAGAAATCATAAGATAACAAAATTTTAAATAATTTATATAAACAAGTTTCATAATTTTTTAAAAAAATCCCGGATTTATAAACAATATAAATTCGGCATTGGATTTATATTGTTTCTGAATTAGGAAATGGTGTAAATCAGTCTTTAGTATCAGTGTGGTTAGGCGCAATGAAAACGGCATCAAAACCACTAGCGCTCGATTGAAATTAGGTATGGAAGTTTAATGTGAAACCTTAGCATTTTGAACAATTTATAGGAGTCAAATAAATTTAAATTTAATAATGATAGATAGGAAACGGAAATACTGCTTTTTGAACTACTGCATTTAGAATTTACTTCTAGCTGATTAGTTGGTAACTTTGAGGTATAATTTTGTATTCCAATTAATTTATAAAATTATCAAAATATCTTTGAAAATGTAGTATTCACTATTTCAGAGCGGCTATAATGTTTTGGTTCATACGGAACGCTTTTACACTAATGATAGGTGTTAAAAGTAAATAAAGGTTAGCGGAGAATGAATGTAACACCCATGAGGTTATTATTAAACCGTATAAGCTAATCTCTGCCAGTCATCTAAATAGATCCTATTTTCTCTCTCTCTATTTCCTTCCTACAGTAATCCTATAGAGAGGGAGTTTATTCTGCATGTCCCTTGCTTTGCATATAACATAATTGTCTGTAGAAAAGGCATCTAGCTTAATAGCTAGTCTGAAGTAATCGGTAAGAAAATAAATAAAAACAAACTATATAGCAGTAAATATATTACCAAGATAATATCTTACTGGTTCATATATGAGGATTGGTATTAGGATATAATGCCTGGGGAAAGGTGAAAAAGGAAAATAAATGAAAATAATAGGTGAACCTTGGTAGAGAACCCGGAGACCTTGGACAGATTCCTACCGCTGTTCTGAGAGGCTAGAACGGTTAAATAATGTAAGACAGGAGGAGGGAGTGAGTGGGAAGGTGGAACACCTACCATACGGACCATATACTGGCATGGTAGACTTGAGTGAATCGAAGCCAGACCGTGCATAAGGTCTCTGGCTACGATACCCACTAGTGGTGATAGCTTTTCATTCAAAATAAAGAAAAGCCATCACCACTAACAATTCTTATGGTGGCAACCTCTAAAAACCTTGTCCCAAAAATCGTTGGGAACAATAAAACGTAAATAAATAATATTAGGCAATGAAAACTTATTTAGTACAGATTAAATAGGACATAAATTTTGAATTAAATATAGGAGAGGTTGAAAACAATAAATAAATTCTGCGAGGCTCACGGAACGTTACTCTCATTTCATTTATTAATTTATGCTCATGCATTCAAATAAAACTAGTAGTAGTAAATAAACATTTATTTCTGTAATTTATAGAGTTCCGTAAACTCATTAAACGTCAGTCAACAAAATATATCTATTTACGAATCTATACTTTTAATTATACAATTCAAACTATACATATATATCCATATAACATTCATGTAAGTAATAGTAAAAACTATTATATGCTATAAATAAATCTACAAAACAATGGATATGTTGTTTTTGTTTGGATATTTTCTCTCTCGTAATAACATTTTTTGAAAAATATTAACAGAAACAACATGTTATAAAAAAATCTAGAAACAACGTAATCACCTCGAAACAAAGTAAATAACTAGTCTAAAAACGTCAAAAGAAGAATACGAGAAAAAGTAATCCTGGCTCGATTAGAGATTACTAGATTAACGCACTCATATTTAATGACCAAATATTAGGTACCAATTTATCTAATAAGCAACAGACTAGAAACTATTCAACATTTACTAACAGAATGTGTAATTCTTCCATTCCCAATAAGTCTAACTTAACTATTAGCGAAACGAGACTAATTTATAGATACCATTTTTAGATATTTGAGGAAAATTGGTCTCTTCAATATTCATAAATGTGGTTATATATATTAAACGCAAACCGGCATTGTAGCCTCAGGTGATATACGATGCTTTTTAGTTAGCTGAAAGCAAAACTAAGAAGCATCGTATACCATCAGAGAAAGCCGATTGTTAAGCCGTAGAAACTTAGTGGGTTTAAAAACCGCACCGCTAGTAAAATAAGCCGCGAAGAGGAAGAGATGAAATCACCAAGCTACGACCTTTAAAAGATAATAGGAATACATTTATAAGAATTTGGTTTAAAAGCTGCTCTGAAATATCCTCTGTAGGAAACAATCAACGAAACAGCTACATTTCTCTTATCACTTGGAAACAATGTCCAGTTTCGAATGCTTTGTTTACAGCTTGTTGATAAAATATCCCAAAACTAGTCAGCCATTCATAACAAATCAATGACGAAGAGTAATGAACTCCATGAGAAAATGACATTATATCAGAAAACTACCATCAATTCATGGAACTATTGTAACATTTCTTGTATAATGAAAATTGCAATTACTGTTTGCTTAAAAAACTGAACAGTTCTTAATACCTCAAGAAGATAAATAAATTGCTGGATTTCGGAAAGGCGAGTATAATACTGTCCTGCTGTTTCTGGTGTAGGATTCATAGTCATCTCTTCATATCTTCATGAAGGGCTTTCGAAGAGGGAAATCAGCGAGAAGATGGATGTTTTTATTTGTTTCGAAGATAAATCATATAAACACTTATAAGTAAGCCAATCAATTAGAAATCATCCAGACCATGTTGCTTGATATTTTTGATTTTTCTAATTTTTTTACCAGTTATTCCCCTGTACTGCAATATTAGGTGAGTTCAAACCTGCAGTAAAAACATTTTCTGGGTCATAGTTTTTTTTTTTTTTTTTTTTTTTTTTTTTTCTTACGGCGCATCTACATCTAGGTCATTAGCGCCGACATCCAGGGTGCAGCGAGGAATTTTACCAGCGAGCCGTGGGATGATAAAATTCCTGCGGAGGTTGGGAATCGAACCCACCATCTCCCGCTTATGAATCCGAGGCGCTAGCCATTAGACCACGGGAGACCCCCTTCTTTTTCTTTTTCTTTTTTTTTTTTTTTTTTTTTTTTTTTTTTTTTGCCAACCATTTTAAGTTTGCCTACTTAAATGTATCTAACTCGCGTAATTTCAAATATATCAAAACACTAAAATTATCAGAACGATGGGCTCTTGATTTTTGTTCCTGCGCTGTGTTTCCTAAATAGTGTGAAAATTGAAGTCGCGAAAATTGATTGAAATTTAACAGAAAACGGGTGATTTAGGCAAAAAAAAACTATGGTCCAGATTTTTTTTTCTGCAGGTTTGAAACCTAGTTCAGGGGAGTAACTGGTAAAATGTCGAGCAACATATTGCCAATATAATTTGGGTGATTTCTAATGGATTGACCTTATAAGGATTTTTTAAAATATTTTTTTATTTTAGTTTTTCATCATTTGGTGTTAAAACTACATATATCTTTCTCCTTAATCAATTAGGAATAAGGGGAGGCACGGTGGCCGTGAGTGCTAAGGCATATGCATTCCGGCCTAAGGTCGTGGGTTCGATTCCCGGTGGTGGCTTTTCTTTCGAAAAAAAACAAAAGGCATCACCCCTATCCTGGGTAGAAAAGGGTAGTAATCTATAGATAACTCGTCCTAAAATTCGTAGACGTTAAAATTAAAATAAATAAATAAATTAGGAATATAATTCTTCTTGGTTATGTTTCAAAAGTCTCTGTATACAAATTACTGTGTGTTAGTGACGACTATTCTATATTTTCTGTTTCATTGACGCAACAAAATGAGATTATCTTTTTGTTGGATCAATTAATGACAAATCAATTAAACTAAATGGCCGTCTTTATCTTTTTGTATATATTCTTGTATAAATATGTATGTATTAGGTATTTAATAAGTTCATCGATGACTAGTTACCAAAAAAAAAGAAGTCAAATTGTCAATTTTTTACACATACATACTATTATATACAATTTTCACTGGATTTTCCCCTAGAAATAATCGATGATTCACATAGTGAACCAAGGTTACCCTATAACTCACCCTTAGTGAGACAATTATTACCCTATAACTCTGAATGTCATGGGGTAGGTTTCGCCTTTATGGGCGCTTGTAAAGTTTCGCTTGCGTGAGGTGATTGCACATTACACGTCAATATGTTGCCTGTTATTGCTTAACTGTCATAAAACAAGGAAAATTTGGAAAACATTCCCAAAGTAAAAGATGTTTTACTCTATGAATTCTTACAGAGTCGATTGTAGAGAAAGCAAAGAAAAAGACCAAAGCAGAAAATAAATCAATGTAAGGTTTCAGGGAAGTAACCAGAATGGATTACCCGAAAAAGTATTACGCATAGCAAAAATATTAAATCAGTTGATGTAGCAATGTATTTCGCTTTGCTCTTTGCTCTCTCTACGCTCCGCTCTATAAGAACCTTTGAGAGATGTTTGCTAAGATTTCCTCCTAGCGAAAGTCCCTGAGTGTCTCTGGTCGAAGAATAAGTCTATTTTTATGATTCTAGCGCGTGTTATAAATAAGTACTTAAGGCTGAAATAAAATAATAATAATGAATAAAAATTAATGATATTCATTTTATTTAGCATTAAAGACTAAACCTAAACATTTGTTACCATAACAAGAATAATAGCTGATTAAATTTATCATCCCTCCTCCTTAATATTTGTGGTGTCTTCTCCAAATGGTTCAACTATCCATCTGAATATTATAATGGAGATTACCTATCTTTCCTACAACAGTGCCAGAACTCAACTTTTTGTGGCGAGAACATAAGAGTATTAATTTGTTATTTTTGGTAAGGAGACGTACGTTTCTAAATAGTAAGTTTTATAATTCGTCATTAATTAAGGTTCGTTGTAAAGCACAATAAAATGTTGTTCCCGGAACAATGTTGCGTTTAATTCAGTTAAACCTTTACCCTCAGGCGATCATCCTGCCCTCCAGTGTTCCTCCATACTTCTCTAATTCCGCAAAAATCCCAAATTCGCTACTTAGGACTAATACTTGACAAACGACTAACATGGAAGCCACACTTATACACAGAAGAGACAAGAACTCAGCCGACGGTACAGACTATTACTACACCTACTTGATAGACGATCTAATCTCACACTAACAAACAAACGCCTCCTTACCTGACCATTCTCAGAACGATATATACTTACGGAATTCAACTCTGGGGTTCCACAAAGCCTTCCAACTCCTACAAAATCCAATCCATTCAGTCTAAAATTCTCCGGAAAATAACCGATGCTCCGTTATATGTCTCCAATCTGACCCTCCATAATGACCTTAATATCCCATTTATCCAACCTTTAGCCAAATCCCTCGACCGCAAATTCCATTCGAACCTACACGGTCATCCTAACTCCTTAATAAACTCTCTATCCTCCCAGCACATTCCTCACAACCCCATTCGCCGACTGAAACGCAAGTGGCCAAGAGAACAACTCTAGAAATTGTATATCTGTAAAAAAAGATATCTGTCTAGTGGGTACTACAACTGTGCAGCTTCCCACCTCATGTACATTCATGTCAATATAAAAAAAAAAAAAAAAAAAAAAAAAAAAAATCAGTCCCGTAACAGGCCACGAGGGGCAGATACTATATAAGTATCTGATTCATAACCATACGACACACTAGGGATAGAGTGTGGTCAGTACTATGCTCCGGCCGCCTGATTTTCCCCATGGTTGCTTCGGCTGCTAGAGTCATTAACACCCAAGGTACCCATTATTAAATGAATTAAAGGCTGGTTTGGCCTAGGGACGGTCAGGGAGGCCGAATTCAACCCATGAATGTAGACACTAGAAGAAAAAATCTTTAGTGCTTGCTCGGGATTTGAACTCAGGACCCAACTTACTAGTCCAGTGCTCTACCACTGAGCTAAACTCGCCCCCATGTCAATATAATCTAGAAATAATTTACTAGAAATGTATCTTATACATTGTTGTAAATTCTAAATAAATAAATAAAAAATCAGTTAAAAAATACACGAATAATCCAACTCTGCTCTTGTGTGTTAATATGTTATTTGTTTTAATACTCAATAATTTCAAAACATAACCAAAATATAAACATTTCTGTTAAAATACATTTAGAAAGTATACAAACGTTTTCGAGACTTTCCGTCGTTTTTGAGCACGACAATTAAAATTCAAGTGCTTTGTTTCACGTTTTCTCGAAAACAGTTAATGATTTCGCATTGCAAGTAGGATAATTCGACTTACCTATACAATATACTTAAAAAAATGAACTTGCAGGGCTAATAACTCAAAAAAAACCGCAACGTTTCAGTGAAAAAAATATGCTTCATAACGAATATGATTTTAACAAGATTGAAAATGTTGATAAAATAAAAATCCCACGGACAGAAGAGGATCACTTGAAATATCTAATATTATCTATGTTTGAATGATAACATAATATTAGACTACTATTACAAAGTATTATCCTATAAAAAGTAGCTCCATTAGGATGTAACAAGATGGCTGAATGGAACTAATAGTTTTATAATGACCTCATATACAATACTTCTTAATAGCTCCTCGTTAGGCCTCCATATGACGTCATCAATAATAAATTTCATACGGTCTAGCTACTTTTAGCGCGGTTTCTCTCCCCCTCCATAGGCAGGATACTCCCTTTAGAGGTTGACCTTATGAGGCAATCCGAAAGTGCTGACTAGACAATTTCACGTTTTAGAACCTATAGATCACGAATATAATATAATAACATATATGGTCAGATTTGTATGAAATTTGGTACAAAAATCTTTCGTCTAATTTGAAAGGTTATGTTCGTTAACCAGAAGAATCGGAATATGGTTTAGGAGCGAATTTACGATGTCTTAAAATTGAGATTTTAATTGGATGTATTCCATCTGTTTGAAATGCTGTCATCATTGAGTCTTTAGATTTTTTTTTTTTTTTTCTCTGGTCTGTTAACGCTGGACTATTTTCAGGTTACCACCATTTTATAATGCCAACTGCACGTGTTTAAATACCCATTCAAATACTTGGCTGTAGGTTTTATATTGTTCTTAAAAATGTTAGTACGGAATTTGTAAGACTCGATGAAGCTAACTAAATTTACATTACTATCCTTCTCTTCTTCTCACATCCGAAATATTTTCCCGTATCAGTTCTTTTTAAATCAGAACCGGACTTTTTGCTTTTGTTACCTACTCATTTTAAAGAGCATGTGAGGTAGAGAATGTTTGCACCCTCCTTCAGGAACCAACAGGCAGAAGTTCAAAGCATTCCCTGAAACCGCAACCGATGCGGTAGCCGTCCCAATAAAATTACAAAGTAGCCCCAACGAACTGGCCGTCAATCACTAACAGCTTAACCTGTTGCTGCGTCAATTCCAGCAAATAGCTTCTTAGGTCAATAGAATTCATCACGTCATTCATTAGTACAAATGACGTTCTTCATTTCTTAATTCCTTAGCAATCTGTAAAATAAAAGAACGCATTCTCTTTTAGCTTGTTCCTCCCTACCTGTAGAGAGAAGACTCGAATACGACCTCAACACAAAAAACTGAATATAAATATAAATGGCGTACGAAAAATGAGATATTATATTTTCTATACAATTGCTTTTCTATACAATTGTCGCAATTTAACGTCAACAAACATTGTCCTATTGTGATGATATATGACAACAATACACTTTTTGTAGTAATAAATCTTCATAAGCGCCTGCCACCATCAGGGCCAGCATTAATTGCCTTCCAAGTGTTCATAAATATAATGAGGTGAGGAATAAAATGACGCCACTTCATATCTACTATATTATGTTAGTGAGAAAGATTTAAAAAACTAAAATTTCGTTTAAGGTACTTTAAAACGACGGATTATGTTGGCTTCGTCCTATTAGAGTTGAAATGTTATTAGTTTCTATTATATTCTTTCTAAATTATACGGGTGATATGCACTACCTAAAAAGTGTATTTTTCTATATGTTCGCCCATTAATTTATATATACTTTTTTAAGGGTATATCAATCACACAGTTGCGTATTTACATAAGAGTAATTGACGATTTATAAGTAGGAGTAGGTAATGTTTGTACAAAAATACTTCAAGAGATCAAATTTTTGTATTAAGTTATTTAGAACAGAAATAATGATATAAATATTAAGTAATTATGAAATACACGTCTTAAAGAAAATTATACCCTTATATACACACACTGATACGGATAATACTAAACTTTATAGATATTACAAAACTTTTCTTTTGCGGCATTTAACCTTTATATTATATTAATACTGAGTAATTAAAAATCATTAAAACGCCTTCTCGTATCTTTGAATATTAAATACCTACATCAAATTAATTAACGGCTCTAGAGACACCCTGAAGTTTCCCTTGGCCCTCACAACTACCTACACCCAGTCATCCGGGTCAGTAGCAAGTCTGCTAGACACTCCCACCAACCTTACGTCCTCAGCTATTGAGTCCCTCCAGCTTTCCTTAGGTCTTCCTCGTGCTCTGGATCCATCTGGGTCCATAGTACAATATCCTGCTTGCTCTATTATCATCCACAACATTAACATGTCTCAGCTATTAGAAGCACTGAGGTCGTACAAAATGGGAAACTATTAGTTCATCTTATATAAGTCGTATATCTCCTAATTCTATACATCCCAGTTTCTAAAATTGGCCCCATTATAAGTCAAAGCACCGTTATCTAGAATCTGCCGATCATTTCCAACAGATTTTTGCATAGGGGCCTATATATTATAATAATTATCAAAAAGATTGACAGCTAATGTAAGCATGTAAGGGAAAATAAACAATTCTCGTCATGAACGCTCTATTTGGTAAGTAATATTTAACTGGCCTTTGAGATTGATGGATAAAGGTCTAGACTTGTGCTGAGGTTGTATACTGCCGTATTAAGTGAATTCCTGTGGCCAGGGTGTGGGGAGTTCTCTCTCTGTGTGAGGATCTCCGTGGAATCCAACCTAGAACCTATCTCCATCCCTAGGGAACATTACACATTCTCCAGGTTCTCCGTGTCAAGAACTTCTAATAGAAATACTATCGATATCGAGGGAGAAAAAAGAAGATTTCCAAATCAATGTTGTTCAATCAACATTTCGAGTATTGATATCTCGACGTCCATCAGAAGCCCTATTCTGTTCCATAAATACAGTCAAATGAAAATGCCATTGCAAACAAAGCGTACTCCTAATATTCAAACAAGCATAATGGAATAACAAGGAAAATATCGAATTCTGACTCTTATCGGACTTTTTTAAGATAAAGTATTTACGTGAATTTCCAAAACATAACGTGTGTTATATTTTCAATTTCCTTGCCAGGGTATAGAGGTTTGGTTGGTGTTTTTTCAACGAGCATCAAGGATACATAAAGTCTGCTGAATCAGGCGAAATAAAGCACTGTTGAGAGGAACAGCACTGCTGGGAGATAAGAAGACTCACTAACCAAACACATATGTATATGTATATGTATATATATATACAGGGTGTGTCCGGAAAGTAATAGGACTGAGTCAATTAAAAAAATATATTGATCCAACCGTTACAATTGTTTAAAAGCTTTCAAAATAGGCTGTTCCTGCGTCGATACAGCGCAGCCAGCGCGATTTCCAAGCATTGAAGGCGTCATAGTAGGCATTCTCCGGAATAGCCTTTAGAGCCGCGGTACAAGCTGCTTGGATCCTCTCTGTCGTCTCAAAATGCTTTCCTTCCGTCGATCTTTTAAGGCAAGGAAACAAAAAGGGGACCACATCACAGGAGGTGTGAGTCGGGGCGTTGTCGTCGTGCAACTTCCAGTTGGCTGTGATGTCTTTTCAGACCCGATTGACCCTTCGTTTGAGTCTCTTGAGTACTTCCATGTAGAACTTGCAGTTGTCGGTTTGTACAGGAGTCACGGTTGCCGGTGTTTGTCGAATTCGAAGGTCTTCCAGCACGGTCTTCATCAGTGATCTCTTCCCGGCCCTCCGAAAACACCTTGTCCCACCGAAACACACCAATTCTTGCTAAAGTATTATCTGGGTAAGCCTACTTGGTCATATCAAACGTCTCTGTCGCAGATTTACCGAGTTTCACACAGAATTTAATCGCCGACCTCGGCTCAAAACAAAAACTCCTCACACGAAAAAGCCTGTCTTGACTCTCTGGATGCACGGAGACCCTCCACCAACCCCTCGTTCGTTAGATAGCGACCCATACTACCGAGTTCAGTCGGCGAACGCGGGCTCCGAAGTACAGTCACGGCGGAAAAAATCAGTCCTATTACTTTATTACTTTCCGGTCTGACCCTGACCCTAATATATATATATATATATATATATATATATATATATATATATATATATATATATATATATATGAGAGTGATTGTGTCCCTCCTGATGTGAGACATATGTTTATGTCGTTTTCTTCAGTCCTGGAACAAGCCACAAGTGACCATTGAGGCAGAAACTGTGGAGGTATTTGATCCTTCATCATACGACAAACTAGGGAAAGAGTCTGGTCAGTACTATGCTCCGGCCGTCTGATTTCTCTTTTTCGAGTACCCATTATTAAATTAATTAAAACCCAATGTACGGGGCCCCGAATCCAACCCACGAACTATTACACAAGACGATAAAATCTTTAGTGCGCTGTAGTTTTAACTCAGGTCCTCCAGCATCTTAGTCGAATGCTCTACTTACTCAGCAAACGTCGTTACCTATATACATATATATATATATATATATATATATATATATATATATATATATATATATGTATATATATACATCGCACATCAGCTGGGACACAACCACATGAAACGTTTATCATTTTTGAGAAAACCCACTGCCTGCCCACAATGGTAAACAAACTAATTAAGAATTAACACACACGCAGGGCATCTTTTAAATAACATCATTAGGTATGCTTTGTTATACTTATCTATAATAAGTTTACATGGCTACATTAAATAATCGAAACAAACAAACCCAAAGCCATCGCTTGATATTAAAACAGTAAAGTAAATATAAAATGCATCAATCCCCAAAGAAAGGAGAAAAAAACTGTTTACCCGGATTAAGGTGAAAGGGATGATACGAAATCCACCATGTGCACCCTCCTTTCAGCGAAGACACCCCTTTCTGTCCTTCGTCAATATTTAAATTGTCTTCCCTTTACCCACAAATCGGCTTAGCCCCCTCCCACAGCCTTATTCTACATCTACAAAACACATTCACATAACTTTTTTTCTTTTTACAATTTTCACATAAATAACACTTGTCAATCGTTATTGCAAACTTAGATTTCTCCCGCTATGCAGGTATAACAATAGAATTGTTCCCAAAGGACAAAGTTGTCCTGCGCGAAAACTATTTCATAGTTCTATGAAATAGTTTTCGCGCAGGACT